>VYZV01038526.1:81254-119026 GCA_013401275.1 Pandion haliaetus | reverse complement strand
AAAAAAAAAAAATATGGTGGTGGTGAGGATAGGGAAACTAATTTGGACTATCTATTAGAAGTTTAGGAAGACATCACATGAAGCTGAGAGATCTAGAAAGCAGAGAGAAGTGTCCATGTTGTTCACGTAACAGCTGTCACAGAAATGAGCAAATGGGTTTCCCCTGTGTGTTCCAAGTGTGTTGTGGGTTAACTACAGTATTCAACTAAACACTGCACAGCCGCTCACTCATTCCTCTCCACCCCCCCACCCCCCCACTCCAGTGGGATGGGGGAAGAGGAAAGGACAAGTAAAAGCAAGAAAACTTAGGGGTCAAGAGAAAAATTGTTAATAACTGAAGGAGTAGTAGAAGACAAGACAAAGAAAACAAAACAAGTGGTGCAAAGGCAATCACTCACCACCTCCCACAGGTAGACCAATAGCCAGCTGGTTCCCAAGCAAAAGACGGCTAACCTAACTAAAATGCCCCTTTTTCCTTTTTTATTGCTGAACATGATGTTATATGGCATGGAGTATCTTGTTGGTTAGCTCAGGCCATGCACCTGGTTGTGTCCCATCCTAACCCCTTGCGCAAACCCCAATCTATGTATTGGGGGAGCAGAGTGAGAAACAGAGAAGGCACTGGTGCTGTGCAAACACTGTTCCACGATAGCTAAGACATCAGTGTGTTAACAGCATTGTTTTGGTCACAAATATAAAACATTGAACCATATGAGCTGCTATAAAGGAAATTAACTCTACCCCAGACAGGCCAGTACAAAATGCCATTACCTAGTGCAAAAGGAGCTGTATGTGCCAACTGCATACGGTGAATACTTCATTTCTATTCGTGATTCTACAGCAAAAACTCACTTCAGAGTCCCATGAGCTGGTGAAGATAATCAGACCCTACTCTGAGTTATTCTCATGCTACCAGCAAACAACTTCTTTCCACATATCCTGTTGTGTTGCCCTCCTTGAGGATGCAGAATGTATTCTTGTCAAGGTTTTGCAGACTTCATTGTTTATTACAGGCTAAAAATGGATTAAACTTGCTTTGTGAGCATTGTATTGATATTCCGGTGCTCTCCCAGTCTCTTGTGAAATGTATTTCCTCTTTCTCCTCTGCAAACAATATCACAGTAAGTAGTGATCTTATTTAGACTGTGCTTTGTGTTGGTTGCAGAGATATCCAGCTCCTAAGCACCAACAATATTAATTTGCTGTTGGTTATCCCTTAACATGTGGGTGGGTGTCTCACCATTCACAAAGCAGGACATGCGATATGAAGGGCTGTGTGGCCAGAGAAATACCAGGCTGTTTCGATGGACAGTGGGAAGAAGTCTGGGAGCAGGCTCAAGGGTCAGGGCTAAGAGGCAAGGAGCTAGCAGAGACTGTTTCCACTATCCCCAGTGCAGAATTAAAGGTTTACAGACAAGGCTTGAGCAGGGGTTGGGGAGAAGGCTGGAACCCCCTGCCAAGCTAAGCAATAATGTTGGCAGGTCCCAGCAGAGTGGGAAGAAACAGTTGGGAATTGGGTTGGGTTTTTTTTTTTTTTTCTGAAAGGAGTTTCTTACAGCTGGTTCCTCTGCATTAAACTGAATCATCCTCAGTGCAGCTCTAGAAGCCAGAAAGACTCCGAACTCACTAAACTTGCCAAGTAGGTGCTTCTCCATCTTTGCACTGTTCCCAGATTTATCTTTTGAGATAAATTCCTTTCCAGCATCAAACTAACAAAGGAAGAAGTGCCACAGCTTCAAAATTAAACTTCAGCTGTCCTAGGCACTCACCTTTCAGGATACTTGTCCTGAGCACTGTGAGCTTCTGGGGATTGCAGAATGAGATTTTCAATCTCCTGAGATCTAGCTTTCTGATTAGCCTTTTTACTGTTTTTCCTACTGGTCTTCGGTAGGAAGCAGATGTCTTGTGAAAAAGAAATAATAGTGGTTTGTCTCTCATTGAAGATTAAATTAAGACAGCAACCACTATAAGGTCATTTCTAGGAAAATGTAGTGGGCAGAAAGAACAGTGAGAACTGATTGTTTCCCACTGTCATTGATATGAAGATTCCTGGCCAAGGCTAACTGATACAAAATTTATGATTTGATCCATTGAATTAATGAGGAATTAGAATACGCCAGGCATTTGGCTTCAGGTATTTGTCTAAATATTCTCTCCAGTTAACAGAAAGGGGTAACTTTAACTCTACAGGTGTAATCTTCCTGTTATCTTAGACACTATCTTCGACATGGGATTAATTTCCCTCTGAAATTACCTCTCTCTGCGTTGACTCTAAGGGGGACCAAATCAGCAGCTTAGACTAAATTCCTAAATTTTAGAGGGATGAAGCTAGAGGAGTTGAATACTTTCCTTTAGAGCTTGCTGAGGTGCACGGAAGAGCAAGCAAATGAATCAGTATCTGCTGATTTTCCCATCTTAGTCACAAATCCATCCTCTTTATTAGCAGTCTTTCAAATTCACTATTGTTACTATTGTCTGGTACCAAGTACGAGTCATCAGTATTCATCACCTGCAGTTTAGTTTCTTTCTGAACTTGGACTAAGGCTTTCAAAAGGGAACTACTTGTAACTCCCAACCCATCATGAGCCCTACACTGCACAGAAGGCTTCAAGCCTCTCTCTGCCCCTATCTGCAATCACTCAGCACTTCAGACCACTCAAAAAAAAAATGTTGGCAGACGAAACCCGCGTGCAGTCAAATGCAGGGACTAGAACATTCAGTTGAGCTTTTTTCCCTTATTCCTCGCTCCAACATATGTATGTTCTTGCATCTGTTTCATATCACCCAGAGACCCCAAAATGTTAATTGCAAAGGGGATGGCAAAGCAAGAGGCACTGATATCTCCCCATGTTTATGAAGCAGGCATGAGAAGGAGATCTCTTAGCTTGATTAACAGGGAGGGAGCGGACAGCCACTGTCATCTGTAGCCTAAGCTAATTCTGAAGTATGTCAATGAGAGTTAGAGGGTCAGTGCTTCTTTTCCCGTTTACCCAAGAGAAGCCAGTGCACATCTAGCATGGCTGTGCTAGGGTTGTATGATCGGATGTTAGTACAGAATAATTGTACCACCCACATCATAAAATCAAGTCATAACATGTATACACATCCGACTGCATTACTGTTAAATTGATGCTGATATAGTGTAATTGTATGGGCAATTTTTTTTTCAGCTTCTGGAAGGGATGGCTCTGTCTTTTTATCTCTGGATTATAAATAATGACAAAGCTACCTGGTTATCTGCCACACAACAAAGTAGGTGAATTCCATTTTCTGGAGCCTGAGGATCCAAATTACCAGGGTAGGGAGTCCGGGACCTTACAACAGATTCATGCAACCAAATTGCACTTTTTCATCAACAGTAGTCTAGGTGAGAATGGACTATCACTACTATCTTTGGACAAACCAATATACCTTGCAAGTACTGAATATAGGAAGAGGAATAAGAAGTAATTTTTATTTCTCCCCCCTGGGTATCACTTATTATTTATTTGAGAGAAAATCTGAATTTGAATCACTAAGGAATGACATGTTTTAGACCGTGCTGCTACTCTGAGATAACCGCACTTTGCCTCAGGTATGCAGTGAGTCACAAGGTTGATAGCTGGTGCATACCGGCACCCTGAGAAGTGGGGTTATTGTTACCATACAGTAACCACATGCCCTGAGCAGTGTTATTTCTCACATACAATAGTGACTTTTCATCTTGTTAAGAAAAAGTTGATGCAATCAATTTTCAGGAACTATGTTGAAAGGCATATACCTAAGTGCTTTACAAAACCTCTCTGCATAAACACAACATCTCAGGCTATTCTGGTTAGTGGTCAGAGCAGGAAAGGACAAATCAAAATATTCAGCAATCTGTTTCCAGAAACACAGTCAAGTAAACAAAGATGAGCTATAGTGTACCCTATCCAGGTGTCTAGGACCAAGATCTTAGTGTGTAGGGTGAAACACAGCTGCCAGACTGTTTAGATGTAGCTTTTATGCCACAGTTTCCCAAGCAGCATGTTAAAGAGCGTGTATAAAAACTCCATCTTGTTTATTTTATTTGGATGCTTCCCAAAGCAAAGACTGCTACTTACTCTGTGTATGCACACCTCTCCCTGAGCAGTCCTGAACTCAGCTGCTACCTTTCCCTGCTAATGGTACTATTACTAACAATGAACTTTGCCTACATGCTGCTTCACCTCCTGCTGTTCAGACATGCTCTGGTACCCGCATGTTCCAGCTTTCCATACCAAACACTTCATTCACTGCATTTCTTCAGGAGTGAGTTGAACATTAGGCAGAAAATCAGTATAGGGGAACCTGCGGGTTCTTATTTCCTATCTTTTAGCCTCTTGGTATCCATTTGTCCATGGCAGCTCATGTCTCCCCTAGAGCACTGCCATCCCCAATGTCCCAGTGCTGTTACCATAGATTCATACCCTAGGTTCACTCTTTAGAGCCGATGCTGTGTTTTGGTTGCCAGCAATGAATTCTGCACACAGACACTCAAGACAACTTAAAGGGCTGTGGCTGTCAAGTGTTTCTTTATGTAGTGTTCAATTCCTGTTTTCAAGATTTTCTTTTGCTTATGACACCTTCTCCAGAAATAAGCATTTCTTTCCCTGCTAGTTTTAGATCATTTCCCTCCAAGCCAGTCGGCATTTAACTCTTCCCATGTTCCTTAAGGAAAATCACGCAGTTCACCTCTGGAGGGAGTGACCTATTGCATAAAATGTGCAGGACCAGCTCAGACACCTGGGTTCTATTTTTGGCTCTGCTGCTTCCATCTATGCGATACAAGTGATAATACACTGATCTAATGCTCTTGTCTTGTCAGGATTATTGTTGTTTGTATAACTTTCATCTAGAAGCCTGAACTGAGCTAACTGCAGTTTCCCACCCAGCTTTTTGTCTGCACAGCAGCACGAAGGCACAACGGTAGCAACATATTAAGATATTCTTGGGAAATGTTAGTGCTCAGAGCATCATGGTTTGCATCTACATCTATCTCCACGCCTGCAGTTACCCACACTAGCAAGGCTAAGCCACCATGGGAATGTTAATACATTCTACCAAAGCCTCATTTGGCTTTGTAGATCATCCTGAGGGAAGTTATAAGGCTTGCCTCACAGACCTTAGTATCGCAAGAGGTGAAATCAAAAGGCATCAGTAGTCACCCTTTTGTTCACAGTGTTGTTTATAGAGAGATATAGAAAGAGTATGTTTTACACAAAACCAGAGGCAGAACTGGGACAAACCCAGATATTCCAAGCCTCAGTTAAACGTCTTTAATCTCCAAATCATCCATCCTTACACATGTGCTGACAAAAGACACTATATAGGGGCAAAGTAATTATTTTTATTCTCTTTCTTTCCTTGATGCTTCACCAATAGTCGATCAATATTGTCATTAAAGCTCTGAGAATAGGTTCAGTTGGTTAATCTGCACCTTGAGTACAACACAGAAAGGAAAACAAAACACCCTCAATCATGTAGTTGTTCCACAGCCATCACCAGCCCCTTGGTTTGGAAAAAGGGACACATCTATGGATGTCCCTCTCACAAATGACAAGGCACACAGGCCTGGGTTTTCAATAGGCATTTGGAACCTAGGACATATTTCTCACCAGTGACAATTTGTAGGTAGGTCAGATTTAGAGGATGAACTAAGGTATCCTTTAAATAGCTGGCTTATTGTATACTTAGCATATTCCTTCAACAGGCTTATGCTATCATTAAGTCTTCTATGGAAGAAGGGAGCCATTGTGCCAGTGTAACACCGGCCTAATTAGCTTTGCTGAGGATTTATTTAACAGGTTTATTCTAACAAGTTTATTCTTTAAATGTCTGATAACTGATTTGTTATAACTCTTTTTAATGAGTCTCTGTCTTCCTCTGTTGGGTTTAATTCTCTTTGCTGCTGCTCAGTAAGGTTTTGCATCCACACCGAAGGCTGATTGTACTGTGGCTGATTGTACTATGTTTAGGCTTTGATAAGCTTTATTCTTATAGTGGATATTCATTTCAGTGTACTGAAGTAGGTGGATGTACCTATATTCATGTGAATAGTAATGTGTGGAAGAAGGAACCTTTATGTATTACATTTTGGTACAGTGCCTTTCTTCTCAGTGAGGCCCAAGCAGTCTTACAAACTATCACATTCAAATCCTGCTTGCTGAAATGAAAGACTCCTATTGATTTCAAATGGGTTTCTAATCAGACCCATAGACAAAACTGCCAACTGCTGCACTCACCAACAAAATGGTAGGTGGAGAATTGTATGCAAGGTAACTCCAAATATGGTGTGATCCTGCTTATATATCCACAGCACCCTGAGGTTCCCTTGGTTATTCAGGTGAGATGCTCCCCAGACTTTTAGAAGAGCAATGTGTTAGGACATAGGGTTGTTCTGACCCTGCTGCTGAAGGTGAGATAGATTCAAATCCTCTGACTGGGCAAAGTATTCTATTACAGCCTGTTTTCCTGAGAAAGGGTAGTGTATGTCAGAATGTGCATAGATGTACACTTAGCTGCTTTGTATAGCTCCAAAGAGCTTGATTCTGAAGGTACTTAAACATAAATTCAGCTTCACTCTAACAAGACACTGTTTCTGCATTACTTCTGCAGGTAGGGAAACTCAAGCAGGAGCTGTCAGAGCATTAATCAGAATTGCCCCATGGATCACTGGCATAGATTTTAGCTTTCCCAGCACATTTCTGTAATCTCAGGCTTCATGTTTTCCATGCAGAAAGAAACATCAGTTTGTTATGGATTAAAAGAAGATTAAAAAAGTGCCTATGTTTAGGCCAAAAATATATTACTGTTCTTTGGACTCAAATAATAAGAATTATTAATAATACATAATTTGAGCATTATTTATGTATTATTGTTGTGGTTTAACCCCAGTCATAAACTAAGCACCACACAGCTGCTCACTCACTTCCCCCCCCACCCAGTGGGATGGGGGAGAAAATTAGGAAAAGAAGTAAAACTCGTGGGTTGAGATAAGAACGGTTTAATACAAGAGAAAAGAAGAAAGTAACAATGATACTACTACTAATAAAATGACAATAATAATAAAAGGATTAGAATATACAAGTGATGCACAATGCAATTGCTCTCCACCCGCTGATCGATGCCCAGTTAGTCCCCACATGGCATTCCCCCCTCGCCCCGTTTGTATACTAGATGTGATGTCACATGGCATGGAATATCCCATTGGCCACGTTGGGTCAGATGCCCTGGCTGTGTCCCCTCCCAACTTCTTGTGCCCCTCCAGCCTTCTTGCTGGCTGGGCATCAGAAGCTGAAAAATCCTTGATTTTAGACTAAACATTACTTAGCAACAAATGAAAACATCAGTGTGTTATCAACATTCTGCTCATACCTAGCTCAAAACATAACACTATACCAGCTACTAGGAAGACAATTAACTCTATCCCAGCTGAAACCAGGACAATTATATATAACTATAAATAGGAAATATGGTTAAAGGGTTTTGACCCATATTGTTGTACTATGTACCACTTGATTCAGATCTTAAGGGACAGACAAAATCCTTTTTTGATGAACTTACTGTTATGGGTTTGTGTTGCGCGGTTTCTTTGGCAGTGGGGGAGGGGGCTGCAGAGGTTGCTCCTTTAAGAAGCTGCTAGAAGCTTCCCTGGCTCCAAAAAGTCAGACCCACCTCTGGCCCAGGCCGATCCCATCAGCGACAGTGAAAGCGCCTCTGGGAGAACATATTTAAGAAGGGGAACCGACAGTGTGGGGGTGGGAACTTGAGAGGAACACCTCTGCAGATACTGAGGTCAGTGAAGGAGGGGGAGGAGGGGCGCCTGAGGAGGCTGATGGCTCTGCAGCCCGTGGTGAGAAGGCAGGTAGTCCCCCTGCAGCCCATGGGGGTGAGCGGGGAAGCAGAGGTTCCCCAAGATGGCTGTGACTCCATGGGAAAGCCTGTGTGGGAGCAGTGTGTGACTGGAGAGCAGCCCACAAAAAGGACCCGCGCCAGGGAAGTTTGGGAAGAACTGAAGCCCAGGAAGAGAACCCATGCCAGGGAAGTTTGTGAGGAACTGCAGCCCGCGGAAAGGACCCACATTGGAGAAGTTCGTGAAGGACTGTCTCCCGTGGGAGGGACGAGTGAGGAATCTTCCCGCTGAGGAGGAAGGAGCGGCAGAGTCAAGGTGTGGGGAGCTGACCCTGACCCCCATCCCCTGTTCCCCTGTGCTGCTGGGGGGAGGAGGTAGAAAGCACCGGGAATGGAGCTGAGCCAGGAAGGCGGGAGGGGTGGGGGGAAGGTGTTCTGATGTTTGGTTTCCCTTCCCAATATCCTTGGTTTTGATTTGATTTGTAGTAAATTCAATTGATTTTGTTTCTTCCCCAAGTTGAGCCTGTCTTTTGCCCGTGACCATAAGTGGGGAGTGATCCCTCCCAGTCCTTGTCGCGACCCATGAGCCTGCCTTTGGATTTTCTCCTCATCCCAACAACGCCAGGGGTGGGGGGCGAGTGAGCAGCTTCGTGGTGCTTTGTTACCAGCTGGGCTGAAACCGAAACCATGACACTTATTCAGTCACATTCAACCAGGATGTGTCACAGATACAGAGAGCACTGCAAAATTGATATCTGGTGGCAGAATTTTGTGTCATCTTTAGAACGTTATTTTGCACAGCAAAGAGAAAAGAAGGTTCAGGGGCAAGCCAACACTTTTGCCTCTTAGAAGCTGTGAATCTACTGCCAGAATGAAGTAACGTCTCTGCAGAAGGGGAGAAGAGAGTGTAGGTATAAGCCTGTGTGCACACAGGGAGACAGAAAGCCTCAATCTTCTAGATTTATTTCTTAACACATTCAGGATAAGGTGGAAATATTCTTATCATTTTTATAGATGAGAACCTGACAGACCGAGGGGACTTATCCGTAAACTAACATAGAAAAGATGTGTCCAGACAGCAAATTTAACTGTTGCTTCCAAAATAGCAAGCCTGTTCCCTAACCCCTGGATCAACCTTCTTCTAATGGAAGGTTTCAATCCATACTGCTTCAAAATGCATGACTTCATATCATCAGAAATAAGTGAAGAATTAACTAACATAACTTTGTGTATAAAGGAAGTCTAGAGACCCTGGAGATAACCAGTTGTTTCCATTTTCACCACCTCAGCTCTGCCAGTGTTTCTTTTGAGGGTCTCCTAGCAAAGGTTTTACAATTTCAGGGAAAAAGAAAAATTCAAAATTATTCTCCACCAAAATTTTACTAAAGAATTGTCAACATGGAAGGAAATATTTCCACCACATGATGATATATTTGTTTCCTGCTACTAAAGGTAAACTTTTTTACCCCTTGGAGTCCAAATGGGGAAACATCTCTAATAACAGAGGGCTCTGAGAGCTATCCATCAAAAACATGGTTTCCCCAAACAGACCATATTCACAGGAGACAAAATGTTCCTTCTCAGCACTCATTATAAACATACAAACCAACCAATATCTACAGAATAGAGATGGATGTGCATTCCATAATGAAATAGTTTTTCATTCAAAAATGTCAGTCTTTTGACACCAAACTTTCAGCGAAAAGGTTTTTATTTCAACAAAACTTCTCAGTCATCGGATTTTACTTACAGTAAAAAATAAAGAGAAAGAAACTTTCAGTCTGGCACGATGGGATGTGCAGATGAGTCCAGGAGGTCAGGGTCTGGAACTCTGACTTGGGTCTTACTTAGTCCTCACATGATCCCCGTGGGGTCTTTGCCCAAGTACTGATCCGAGTACTCCTCAAAGCAGAGTTTGTCGGAGAGGACATTGTGGATCAGCCTTATGGGTTTCTTATTCCTCCCATCCCCTGTGCTCAATGTTCTGTCCTGCCCAGTGATATTGACGGTGGGTATAGTGAGGAGTGGGAGCGTGGGGCAGAAATCACATTCCTAGTGCTTTTTGACAGAGACAGGGCAATGCAGATAGTGGGACTGCAGTATGATTTCTGTCCATCTCCTCTCTGTAAATCCCAGGCAGGGGCTGGCATTGAGGAATGACTGTGTTTTCTGATGGAGCACATCTGTATCTACAGCCATAGTCCCTTCCCATGCAGACAAGGGATTATAGAAGTAAGTTGAAACAGGACAAGGAAAGGGGCTCTAAGGACAATAGTCCCACCCCATCATCACCAGCTCACTCAGTTCTCTCCAGTTCTGCAACTCAGCTGTGATGATAGAAAGTAATTTTGATTTTAGCCAAAGCCTGACCTTAGTAACAATACAGGCTGTACAGAGACTGTTGACTGAGGATTAGCTTTAACATTTCTGATTGAGAGGGAAACCTCATCCCCATGGGTCTCCAGTTGGACTTGTAGTCCAGATGTATAAATCTCTACCATAAAAAAAAAAAAAAAAAATCCCCTTCCACCACTATGGCTTCCCAAATGACACCATTTATTTCCATCCCTCCACCTGCACTTTTGTGTGACCATGGGACAGTCACTTTGAGTAGTAAATGATGACTGTCCGAGCTGACCTCCATAGACTTAGATCTTATCTACCCGTGGCAGCAAGGCCAGCTTCTACCAATCAGCTTCTGTTCTGTTTGCAGGCATAATAAAAAAAATATACCTTCACTCCCCACCAGTTTAACACAGTTGTTTAATACAGTAATTCTGTGAGAATGTGCATGTAGTGAATGACTTACTGTTATTACATGCATTTAGGGCAGCCTGAAGATTCAAAAACAGAGATAAAAGTGCTATTATCCAAAGGACCCCTTTGCCCACAACAATGTTTATGAAAATAATTTCATTCTCTTGCAATTTGATTTTCCATTTTATTAAACTGTAAAGCAATTTAAAAGTAGAGTGGAAATACATTTGCTTGCTAAAGCCACCTCAATGACATCAGGAGAGGGTATGGGATAACCTCTCCAATTTCTCTGCTAACTTCTGAGAAGCAGCTACAGAAGTGTAGAAGTAACATGTTTGCCATTACTCTTTTAATTTATGGTTGGTTTGCTGAACCCAACTTATGCATAATTTCTGACCACTGATTGCACTTTCAGTGACAGAGCAAAGGAGTTGAAAGGGAAATGTTGTGTCCTTAGATTAGAAGATAGTATAGAAAAAATAGTGTAGATAGCTAGAAAATCCTATATCCTGCTAGAAAAAGAATGGTGATATAACAGGTCTGTTCAGCCTTCAGAAAGGAAAGCTCCAGGAGAAAATCCATGCATTGACACCAATTCCATGTTGCTTGATACTGATAAGTTCCAGTGTTTAAAAAAATTACAACATCTCTCTCTACAATCTGTATAAGGTACTTTCTGTAAAATACAAAACTAACTTAAACAGAAAAGGGTATTTTGTTTGACTTCTATTTTCTGATCCTTCAGAATGGTCACAAAAAATATTTTCTAACTTTTCTGCTATGAAAACTGAAAACTTAATTCTTAAAGTAGCTAAAAGATGAACTATCCAAATTATAACATTACACCTGTATCTGGGTCTTTCAGAAAGTAATTGATATTATGAGTTTTATAATAACCCAGTTAAAAATTGTATCAGTACACATTACTAATGAAGTCCTTTTTTTCCACATTTTGTCAGGATGCCTTTTGATAAACTTTGCACTTTCCATCATTTTGTAAATACTACAAATTCTCATCTTTTTCCCTGGCAGTTGTTCCATCCTCCCTTTTCACTCCATTCTCAGGCTCCAGCAAAAACTGCTGAGTGTTTCCAGGGGTTGCCTTGTTTCAGAGGTGGTGGCTTCCTTTTATGTAAGTTTTGTTGGAGGTCCTTTAAGAATTACTGTCATGAGATAAACTTTGCACTTCTTTCTTGGGGATAGAGAATTGCAAACAACCAGAGATCTTTAATTACTTTAAAACGTTGCCAGACTTCTTTTGTGATATGCAAACCTTTCACCCAGAACCAAATCCAGGTATCTTCATAACATTAACATGTTCACAATTCTATGTCATTTCAGTAGTGGGTAAGCAAATTTGTGCTCCTTGAATTAAAACACCACAAAAGAACAGGATGTCCTGTCAGCTAAGAAGCAAGGCATCTGATAACAAAGGCTGTCCTCCCACAAAGCTGTAAAAGGGAAAGTGGCATTAACCCCTGTCCCAGGAAGCTGCACAGTTCCTGGAAAGACCCCTCCCACACAGGGGGATGTAGAAGAACAATCCAGTCCAACTGGCTTTTCCACCCACTGTATTTTCTAAGCGTTGATTAGATTCTGCAATCACAGATCAATTGATAATTTCATAAAACTAAGTGGATGGTTGTCAACACTGTAATCAGCCCAGCATGATGTGTACGCATTGACCTTCAATCCTCTGCTCAGGAGCGTGTGTCAAAGATAAAATGCTTCTTCAAAATGCCTCTCCCTCCCACACTCCCCAGACTATTGCTCTTTATGGACTGAGCAAGCTTTTGTTTAACTGGTTATAGCAAACAGAGAAATAAATAACAGCAATACTCAGCCTGCCTCTTGTGACTCCTAGATAGCTGCAGTGAGGAGGCTTTGCTCTACAGGTGGCCCCCAGAAAAAGTTTGTAAGTCTGCTATGAGGGAAAACACACACACACACACACTTTTAGCTCCACAATTGAGGACTGTATTTTTCCTGTGCCTTAGTAATGGGAGTGAGATTAGAATCATGGGAAAGAGTTTCTCCATGCTTTTTCCACCCATAGTCTGGAGCTGGCTGTCCTCTCTCCTCCAGTTCCTCAGTGTGTACTGTGATGACATGGCATAGACTCAAGGCTATTTCCCTTCTCTTCTTCCTCTTTTCCCATTCCATCCCCTTGGACCTACATCCATCCTTGAATGAGTATCAATATTAGCCAAGACATGGGAAGTGAGGCCAAGAAGTAAATTACTAACAGCCTCTCAGAAAAACTGACCTGAAGTCTTTCAAAGGCACCAGTGTATTTCTTATCTACTTCCATTTGCTCACCATTTCACCCCAAATAAAGGTAATGATTCCTATTTACTCATGTTTGTGCGTGTGCATCCCCAATATCTTTTTTCTGCAAACAGTTGTTATTCTTAGAGCTTGGTGAGGAATTTACAAGCCATATATAAACTCTTTTGCTGCTGCCAGAGTATTCCATGAACAAATTTTAATTTTCTGAAGCATCTTTGCTGTGCAAAACCATTACTGTCACAACCCAGACTCCTCTTCTAACAGATGCTCAGAAATATTCACAAGCTGATCATGACTGTGCAGTGACTGGTCATTTAGAACATAAGGTCCTGTTAAAACTATTTCCATATCAGATGATGGCTCCCAAACATTTGCAACTAGAGGCTCATAGAAAGTTTATGCAAGTCCTCATGCAACATTGCATTCAGCAAAACATGACTGTTCAGCTTTGCATAGCCTAGAAGTGAACACAGAGAGCTGGCTACTTAGAAATTCCAGCTGAGATTCCCAGGAACCTTGTGTTGAGCAACTGTTCCACAATTGCCTCTCTACTTGCTCTCTAATTATGAAAAAAAAAAAAAAAAAAGCCTTCTTGACTTTGGCATAAACATGGCATGAAGTGTGAAATTAACCCATGTTGTACATAATTTAGAATGACCAGTCACATGAAGAGTCTAAATAATTAGCAAAATAATTAATAACCTGCTAAAAAATTAGCACACAATTAGATATGGACAAAAATGAGAGCCTAAGTGTGTGTGCTCCTTGAGTTTGGGTTGTAGTGAACAATATCAGAATGTAAACTATGTTTTAAGCCCATCATTGCATAACCTGGTTGCTGTGGCTTTAGGGTAATTGTTGTAATGATGCAATGTGGGTCGTGATACTATTCAGATAAAGTGACATCTCTCTCTCTCTCTTCTGCCATGCCCTGGTGATTAATATCGGGGGCAATCTCCTCTAACTACTTTTTATAGCACCTCTCTGTCCCAAACAAATTCTTCAGAAGAGGTAGGTAGGATTTACTGTTCTTTAAACCCACCTCCAGAAACCAATGGTGGGCAGCCAGGACCATTGCTTTCATCATAATATTCCCACACACCCTCTAGAATTACATATAGGCCTGGATTTCCCTAGCTGAGTTGTCTCTCTGGATGTGTCTTCATTCAAACTACTTCAAGTGACACTTTCCACCTCAAGGTTGCTGTAGGAGGGGACAGAGGAAGAGTTGTTGTGACAAATGACCTGAGACTTCCTACAGCAGGAAAGAACATACTCCCGGAAGAAAAATTTTGTTTTACTTTTTTCCACTTCTGAGAGATTTGCACATGAAAATGCTCATTCACCAAAATCAGAAGCAGCTGTTCATGTCCATCACCAAGGCCAGCAGTACCAGCTATGCAACATAAAGCCATAATAATCCAGAGGCTTTCTTCAAAAAAAGTCAGTGGATCACTACCTGGTAGAAGGAGATTTGGTATACATGCCTCATCTCAAAAATTGGTATGGACAAACAGGAGCTTTGCACGATTTCTTCAAGCCTTCCAATGAACCATCCATCACTGGAGGCATGGCAGCAGACAGGCTGGCTACGTGGTACAAAAAGTAAATACCATCTCTCTCAAGATGGGGTTTCTGTGCAGTTTCTAGTGCACATGCAGGTCTCCATCTGTGGTTGTGCTGAGCCAGGCCTCCCCTGAGTGGGTGTGGGGAGGGAAGCTTTGGCTGCATTCCCCCCCCACGCCTGAGGCTGATGTGATATATTAGGTGCAGGTGACACTTGGGTCAAGTGAGCACCTGTTCTCCTGAGGCCTCAGGGGAGTCTTACTAACATGGGAAGAATTTATTTTAACAGCTAGAAACTGGGTGAGATTATCACAGTACATTCTCTCCCTGGGAGTTGCAAACTGCTGGAATTCACTTCTCCCCTTTGGGATGCTGCAAAGAAAAGAGGAAGGGTCTCTCTACAAGGGCAGGAGGAAGGGCTGTGTACTATAAAGCTGGTCTCTGCATTAGCTTTCAATTTGGATTGCTATAGTAAATAGATATCCTTGGTCTGCTAATAACAACCCCATCTCTCCACCACAAAAGTTGGAGAACAGGGCTGAGCCCATTTTATTTTGTCCAGAGGGTTTCTGATTTTTTGTCAAGACAAGGGATGACTTCCATACAAAAACCTTTTAGAAAGCAGAGGCTAAAACCATGGTCATGCATATACATGTTGAACATCTCACCTCCACACATTTGCCTGCTGCTAGATTAAAATAAAGGATTGTTATCCTTGGCAGGAAATGGAAAAGGTGAAGCCCCTTTGCTTATTTCATCCAAGCCTACCAAGTCAGGATGCCTACACCGTTGCCTACCCAGTCAGTCAAGAAAAATACCCCACATTATATGGAGAGGTCTAGGAAAGAGTTCTAAGGGAAGCCGTGGGCTGTGTTTGTGACCAGAGGATGGTGTTTTAATAGTTCATGTAAAGTGAATTGATTGTTGTAGCCCAGCTTTCGGTGACAGGACATGTAGTGCACAAACCCAGCCTGGGTTTAGCATCGTTACAAAAAGCATCAGGTCTAGGCTTAAGTAGTCCTGGAGATGGGAGAAGTATGTTGGACATAAGCGCCATCGAGGAAGCTAAAATGGTGTATTTGGTCTCATCAGAACACTGCACAGAATTTCTGATCTCTTTGTAGGAAGAAGGAACAGGGGAAAAGGGAAGCAAGGGGGGAAAGAACTAGCTTTTTTCCCCAGTTGTCTTTAAAATATTGATTTTAGCTCTAGTTTGAAAATTACTTTCTTTTGAAATTTCCTTTAATGTTGTTGTCTTGCTCAGAATACTTTTAATGGTAAAAAAAAAAAATCAAAATCCAATACTTTTCTCTGACACTAAATGGAAGTCATTTTGTTGTTCTGGTTTGGCTTTTTACTTTTCAATTTGCTAAAAAAAAAAAACCCAAACCCTGTTATTCACCAACCCTGCTGGAATCACTGCTCTTCTCTCACTCCTAGTACTGGTACTACTGGCATCAATTCAGTAGATGAACAGAGGATTTCAGTCTTCTACAGCTGCCAATCCTGCACATTTCAAAAATGCCAACTGCACTTTCTATGATAGCAATGAATTACTGTGTTATTGCCGGCAAAGCCTGCAAGCCCACAGACAGAGCCAGAAGCAGAACCCAGGGCAAGAAGCCTGAGCAGCTCCATGGAAATCAGCCATGTCCATCTTGTTTTCCACACGGGTCAGTTGAATACATCCCAGTTTCTCCTGATCCTTGGATGTAAGGACCACAGAACCAGCTCTTCCTCCTCAACAAGAGAATTCAGGATTTGGCCAAAGGACTTTGCTAAACAGGAGACTGGCTTATCCAGCTATTAGAGAAAGCTTGCAGCAGCATGCCTCTCCTCCGTGTGCTCAAAACAGGGAGAGGAAAGGAGCAATGTTTCTCACAGTGTGACTTCTGCCAGATGAACCTCTGCCTTTCTTGCCCAGTGTGTCCCATTCAAAGGAGCAGCAACCTATCACCTGTGGCTGCCATTTCTTCAGCAGAGTACCACTCTCTTGAAAATGGCTGGCTTCCACTACGGAAAACAAATCACTTCCAGCAACAAAGACTCCTCCAGAAAGAGTCACTGTAAACAGAGGAAAGAAGACTCTGTCCCTGGGTTTCCCTCACTGGCCAACCAGCACCAGTCCTCCTATCTCACGTGGTTCTGACTGGTCAGGGGGAAGAAAAAAAAATCCCTACAACCCCAAAGACTTTCCTCAAGGCAACATGATCCCTCCACACTCCCATGCACACACCCAACCATTCCATTGATGCTGAGAAGGGATAGCTGTGGTAATTAAAAGGTAGCAAAGCTCCTCGTCTGTATGAATAGGGGACAAATCAATACAGTTCAATCTGCTGCTGAATTGACTGTAATCAATTCCTTTCTGCCCATCCAAGGCTGCAGCTGTAGAGTACTCACAATCTGATCAATGGTGACCTTGAGAGCAATGAAGAGAGACAAAGCCACACTGCAAACAGAGGGAGGAATGGAGAGGAGCCTTCAGAGCAAGCAGAAATGAAAGGTAAGGCAGAGTTTAACCTTATTCTAGAGCAAGGCAGAGATGCAGCTTGGATAGCTGATGTCAGGCAGGAGTGTGCCACACATGGGCATGGGTCCTGTTTCATCAGCCCTCCAGAAAGAGCAGCAGTCATCCATCCCACTGACTGGCTGCCTCATGAGGAAGAAGGGGTTAACCAAGGAGTAGGATGGTTCTTGCCCAAAAGATTTTAGAAGTGACACTGATGAGATATTACCAGTCCCTATCTACCATCTCCATCCTGCAGGGAGGTCAGGTGAGGAAATACTCAGAACCAGGTAGTGCCAGGCATCCTAGGCAGCCCAGCATCTCTGCTTGGCTTTAGAATGAGTCTGTCCACCTCAGGTACCTCCTGTAAAGTTGTCCAAAGAAATAAAACAAGATTGTGTCATAGTGCTTTCCCCTCTCTCTCACACTCCTGACCAGCTCCAACCCAACCCAATCACCAGTAATGAATTAATAATTAATCAATCACTACCTGATTTCATTTTCAGCTTGCAAGATGGAAAAAAAAGAAATGAGTTCTTAAAATAATACTCTGCAATGGGTTGTGTCTGTCTCCGGCAAATGCAATTTAACTGCCTTAATGAAATGCTAATTGGTAGAAAATATATATAAAACCCATCCTGAATACGGCTCTAATTAAATTTCCTTTTTCCAGATCTACAAGGCAAAACGCTCAGTGCAGAAAGAACAGTAAACAGACTCAAAGGCTAGCCTTTTCAAGATGGGGTAAAATTAGAGAACTGCACAAGGGTTCATTGGGAATAACACCATTGTTGTTCCTAATTGTGTGTGTGGTGTGTGTACATGTGGCATAGCTATATAAAAAATGATGTTTATAAAGAACTGCCTGCTCCTTTGCTGATGGACTGGAGGCGCTGATCCAACAATTAAAGCATCATTTCAGTAATAGCCATAAATAAACAGGCAGCATTAGAACAGACTTGCAATAAAGATGATATTAAAAGCAGAACAAAATGAGAGGCAGCACTGAATGGGAAAGGGTGAAGTGTAAGTCACATTGATCTGCTCTCTCTTTCTTGCTGAGGATAAGCAAACAATAATATGTCCTTACTGTGGACCCCCAATTCTCAGCAAAGTTGTTACAAAGGAAGAGAAGGACAGATCTCTAACAAGGGGTGATGGGTTCATAAGTGGCTTTTAGTCAGAAAAAGTGAAAAAATGGAGTAAAGTGGACACAAGCAGAGCTGATCAGAAATTTTCCATGGGGACTTGTACAGGGAAGCATTGATTTGTCAAGATCCCACATTCTTGCAGGTCAGGGTCAGTTCTGACCCATCTTCTACATTTCATAGAAGATTTGAATTGTTACAAGCATGACACTGTCAAAGTGCCAAGTTCTGAATTTCAACTTGCAATAGCTTTTCATATAGAAATTGTAGATTGCTGCAGTAAAAGAGTTTAAGAAAAAAACCCAAACAAACCCAAAACACTCACAAAATTCCATCTGACAACACAGATACTGGCCACTCCCCACAAATTACAGACCTGGAACCATTTCTGAAGTTAAGTCTTTGTCCTCCTTTGGAGACAAAAAGTGCTGACACTCTGAAAACTCCCCTGAGCTGAGAGCAGTGTCCTCTCCATAACAGACATGCTTCAGCACAAACTCATCCTTGGTATTGCCATCGGCAAAGCATTGCCTACCTCTCTTATGGAGCACCAGGTTTCTCAAGCAAGACACCAGCAACGGTGGTAGCTTGAGTCCAGTAGTCCACACAGGCAGTAGGTTTCACATACTCTATCAGTATTACTATCTTCAAATCCAGCTTGTCAGCACAGCACCCTCCTAGAGACTTTAAATGACTTTGCAAATAGCCTTTCCAGCTGAGTATAATTACCTTAATTAAAACCCCACCTCATCCTTCTGACTGGAAAGGTTCATGTAATCGCTGTGTTTGTCTTAATGATCTCGTTAGCAGCAGGCTCAGAAAGTCCTTCAGCTCCTCTGCCAGTGGGCTGAGACCTGAATACTTATCATGGAGGAAGTCATACAGGTCTCTCTGCTCCTCGGGTGGGGTGCCTATTCAGGCTGAGGTCTTGAGGGGAGGGACAGGTGGCAGAGGTCCCTTTGTGTTCTCATCTCTGTAAGCACCACTAATTTCTGGCTACTTCTTTCCTTGATGGGACAGGAACCTGCCAAACCTCCAAAGACTGGGCTTGGGTGTGTCCTGTTGCCATGCCAAGGCAAGGGAATGTCTTGGCTATTGTCTGTGACTGGCTGAGCAACAGATAGCAATGGCCATAAGGTAGCAGAAAATATCTTTGCTATGTGGTATAGAGCAGCCAGGGTTTCTTCACCTCTGGTCTCATTCAGTTTTGTCTCTGCTTCCCAAGCAGCCCGTTATGGTTCATAGAAAGCAGAGAATAACCACTTTTGATATGCAGCCTACTTTCCTTCTGTCCACTTTCCCTGGCTATGTCTATGCAAAGCTAACCACTCTCTTCCTCTAACCATTGGCACCAGCCTCATGAAGCCCAGAAACAGATTTGGTCATTTATGTTTGCTCTGTGTTAGCTAATGTGACTCCTGGGCAGCAGATTATTCTAAAAAGGCCATTGCTGCTCCCCACCCCCTAATCCTTGTTCCACTGTTAGGGAAAATTTAATTGTTGAGCAGAAAGGCTACCTCAGTTTTTGGGCTGTAGGCTGTTAGGAGCTAAAATGAGGTAGCAGCATAGTCTGGCTTGAGTGGGTCTGGGAGATGAGATCCTGGCTGCTTCTTCCTCCTTACTGGGTGTGCAGACACCATCACTGCTTCTTTTTCCTTGCTGCCATGAAAATTGCCTTATTGAATTTTTAAATAAACTGTGCTGGTTGGAATATCTAAAGAGCCTTTGCACAGACCCTGACTGGATTTTTTTTTTTTTAAATTAAAAATCTTGGCCTCAGGCAAAATGGAAATGTCTTCAGATTTGCAATCAGTGCTCATGTAACATATCTGAAATGCAGTTTATAAACTGGTGATTTGATGGGATTTGTTCCTGGGGCTGTAATGAATGGATTTGCGGAATCTCAGAGCCCAGGACGGCATGACACAAATTGCTACCAATGACCATTACAAGGCACAAGGGGAGAATGGTAAAGAACAAGAAAGAGCAATCCAGTTCTAATCACTGAGTTGCACATGGGAGTTAACGTTGTCCTCTCCTTCCAACCTCTCCCTCATCTTTGTATTTAACCCACTAAGATCTCCAGTTTGTGCCAAGGGCAACACCATAAGAAAAACTGTTCCCGAGTGGGAAACTTGTATGAGCCCCAAGAGCAGACATCCCTGTGCACCATCTACCCAATGGAGATGGGAAATTAATAACTAAATACCTGCTGCTAGAGGCTGAATGGGAACTGTCACAAAGAACCTGTTGAGGAGAAAAAGGCTTGAACTTTGTCCTGAGGCAGCTCTCCCCACTCACCGAGCTGGATCATCTGATTAGCTAAGGCCAAAGGGAAATCCTCCTGGAGGAAGGCCTGAGGAAGGAGGGAAAGTAGTGAGGAAAATTCTTGACATGCTCTTTCCTCTCTCAAGGATACAACTCCAATGACCTTAGCTAAGGATTAAATAGATGACCAAGTCACTAATGTGCTTGGGTTAAATAGGGAGAGAATGCTAGAGGAAGGAGCCAGTGAGTTAAGACTGGGGACTGCGTGTTGAAAAGAAGAGGGGAAGAGGTAGCTCTGAGAGACATGCAGTGAGGCCAGAGCTGTGTGTAGGAGAAGCAGATGATTGAGGTAATTTGCTGAGGCCTCATCCGGAGCATGCAAAGTCAAATGGTGCAGAGATTCATCAGTCATTGCTAATGCAAGCTGGGAAACCTATATATCATTGTGCAGAGCTGGGTCAGAATCAGACGTTTCAGGGATATTAGCTCTGGGATAGAGCCCCTTGATTGCAGCTCTTCCTCCTCTGCACCTCCCCACCAGACTCAGTTGTCTCCTTATCCTGGTGGGGTCATCTCACCTGGAATGAGCATGGAAGGAACATTCACTGTCCCCATGGGCCACGTAGGACCCAAGTCCTGAAGCACTTGGGAATCACACCATGCTGCGAACAATGTGTTGCCCTCACAGCCTTGTAATTCACACACAGATATGTCCTAAACACATTACCTTATTTTTTTCTCAACATGGGTAATCCAAAGGCACCACTGATCTCTCCCAGTCCACACTAGATCAGTGCCAACTTTCTTTCCTCATCCCACCATGTTATGATAATTTTACATATCACCTTATGACACACAGCAGCATCCAGCAGGATGTGTGTTAGGACCCATACAGAAGAAATGCATCACATGTGAAACCAGGAAGAGCAAGACAAGTGGACCAAGTTCGTAAAAGTGCCTGTTGGAGCTGGTAGACTCTGCATGTGTATCTCAAAAGGTTTGCAGCTTCAAGGAGTAGTCGTTTCTTCACAGCTGAGTTTGCCTAAGGCTGATGCTGCATCACTGAGATGAAGCAGAAGGAGGAACAGTCTCATAGGCAGGTTGTGCAATGCTCGTGAGGTCAAAAGTATACAAGCTGCTGGGGTATTAGAGCTAAGCTGTAGGGCAGGGAAAGGAATGTGCTGTCGGGTTGAGAAGTTGCACGCTGCTCTGGGAAAAGGGACAGGTTGGTGCAGAGCCGGGCTCCACAGTTTGGGGCAGGCCTGAGATACATTGTCTTTGCTCTGCCTCTCCCCCCAAAAGGTAAATGATTCTTATCCATCATTATTATGTCACTGTGCATGGAGATGGCCTAAGGGCTCTGTAGAGGTCAGCAGGCTGATCCATAAAAAGGCACCCAAAGATGAGCTGACATCTTTCACACAGAAAAGGAGTGGGTGAGGAGTCAGAAACAGTTTGGAGTCTTGGTAGCCTGAAACTGCAGTTTTCAGTATCCATCATTCTTCTAAATGCTTCTCAGGTTCTATTTAATGTGACTGTCTCAGGACTCTCTCAACCCAAACTGAAAATTCATTGAAAACTTTATAAAATGGAGATAGGGACAGTGTTAATATCTTCTTCGCTCAAAAATTTGGAGAGGGTGGCAGTAGTGGAAACTGTCCAAAGGATATCTCCTGTGCAATGTGGAAAATGACACTTTACAATATATTTCTCATTTTGTAGCTTAGCAAATTACAGGATCGAATGGGCTTTTTGTTTGCTTTGTCAATACATGACAAAATAAAAGAAAGAAAAAGGTTTATATCCTATTGAAAGGGAAAGTTTCACTTGACCAAAAGAGATTCATTTTATATATTTATTTTACTCATTTTGACTTTGCAGAAGACTTGAAATTGTAGTTTTGCAGCTTGCTTCAGGATATGAAGATTTTTCAAACTTTCAAAAATGTTTGCAGATGGATAACCCAGCACAGCTGTATGACCCTAGAAAAATCTAGGCTCTTTCTATTGACTTGTATCTCCCCCAAAATGTTGTGACAAACTGGCAAAAGGTCCCTATGGGCCCTTTGCCTCTGCATCTTAAAGCCTCTTTTGCTCTGGCTAAAGTGCTTGTGCAGTGGCCTGCTGTGGGAGCATGCAACTAGCTTCATCGCACACTGCCAAGTGGTATTTCAGGGCAGTTTAATGCCTCCTGATGACATGTCCTTAGGAAATATTTTGTCTCTTGGTTGAATCCAGAAACAGGTTGTGTCTGATTGGCAACTCAGTGGCAAAATCCCTCGTGACTCATTTAAAGATACCGTAACCTGAAGAATCCCTTTACCTCACGATAAAATTACCTTAAAGCCTCCACATCATTCACAACTGGAGAAGATCCCATGACCCTGTGGCTGTAGGACCATCCTAAAGTTCAACCTCATGAGATGCTGAATGGCAGATGCCTCTCTGACTTCCATGAGAAGTGAGGCTACCCAGCACCAGCCTGGGTAGGACTTTTTCTAGAGGGAGGAAGAGAGAATCGGTAAATACATGTGCGAGAGGGAGAGAGTGTGAATAAAAGTGAGAGAGACTATTGGAGGGCTTCATCATTCCCCTGTCTAAAAGATATTTCTCCACTGACTCTATTTAAAGTCAGCCTCAGGCTTGTGGGCTTGGAGAGCTTTTAGCAGATGAAAGAACTCACTCATCAGGCAGAAGTTTTTTGATTATTTTTTTTCTCTCCCCAGCTCTCACAGGTCTGTTTTAAAGCCACTTCAGCAATTGTTGAAAACTGTCAGATGCCTTTGACAGATCAGTACTTTACAGTGGAATTTGCATGGCCTGTTAGCCAATCAAAATGCAAATTGGGAATACATTTAAAACACAAGCCCCCAATTTGTCTTCAAAACGCTGCTGGAAAGTCATGAAAGCAATTTAGCTGTTCCTGGGACTGCAACTTGTCTTCAGTCTCAGTTCTGGCAAAGCTGCTGGTTTTTGCCAGGCGGGAATGTGTGTGTGTAAGTGTGTGTGTATGTATGCTACAGGCGTTGTTTCCAAGCTGTGAGTATAAATCTTCCTCTCTGACTGAGTGAGATTTATAGCCCAGGCACAGGGCTCCCAACACCTCCCAGCACAGCATCTCTCTTTCAGATCAGGACAAGCTTGGGGATGGGGTATGGGAAGAGGGACGTATGCTCAGGCTCTTCTGCCCTGCTTCCCTTCCCTTCCTTTTCCAGATGGCATTAGGGTTTATAGTGACAGAGCAGAGGCTTGTGCCAACAGCTCACACTGTGGCAATAATGAGAGCCATTTAATGAAGGTTGAGTCAACAAAACCATACTTCCCTTTCAACAGATAAACACTTTTATTCCCCCTCCTTGTTTTACCCACTAGGATCTTTCTGCTAAGGGAAATTGTCAGATCAACATTGCGACAGATGAGCATCTTTGATTTACCTCCAGATTAGGTACAGTCAGCATCACAGTGACACAAGCTTTTGTGTTGTTGGCTTTTCCTGTTCTTCAGCCTGGACAAGTGAGTCTGCCTCTGAGCAGTTGCTCCCAGTCAGAGGGTTATCCATCCATCCTGGTCTGAGAACCCAGTCTGAGCCTGCTTAACTGGTTTTCTTTATTTTTCTAGTAGAAAACTTTTTTTCTGCTCCTTTTAAACTTTCTGAAAGAAAAGGTCTACTTTGTCTGAAAATAATTTATTTCCCCTGAAAATACCACTTCCCTCCATAATAATCCTCCAGTTCTGATTTAAAGCCACCTTGCAAAGGTGGTGTGAGGGGTTTTGTTTTTAATGAGAACTTGAAATGCTGTACACAAGACAAAAAGCCTGAACAGCCCATTCTGTAGCTGGAAATAACATTGTTTCATGCAGACTCATGCATGAAAATTTACCTATATTCTCTCTTAAATGGGTCTGGGGGAAAAAGGCCCTGTCGTCTGTTATCTACCTGTGGAGTTATCAATTTATATCAGTTGTACTGAACCCACTGTCTTCCCATTATGAACCATTTCTTACACCCAGAGGCCCAGACCTGGAAGTCTACATATTCTGCCATACAGGACATTTCCTGGCATTACTCAAAGCATGAAGGTTAAGCTGGAAATGATCTTCCACTGAACTGAGTTCATACCAAAGAAAATTCTTTCAAACTTGTCAGATTTGGTTAATAAAATGAAATGGGTAAACCTTTGCTGCAAGAATATTTGGAGTGATTTTTAAGGGTTCCTCCTCTGCAAATGGTTAGTTTTACATTCCTCTCCTTCCTTTAACGTCTGGATTCTCCCTTTCCCTGCAGTCTGCCTCTTGTCTGGCTCACTGAGGCAGCCAGATGGTGTAATTTGCAGGTACCTCCACAGCACTTACTTGTCTGACATGCCTGAACTGATTGAAACATGCACAGAGACATTTGAAACCTCATTGAAGGGGTCTGGATAAAGTCCTGGAATGTGATAGATCTGGGAGGGAGACCAGGTACATTCACCTCTGAAGACTGCACAGCACAAAAATCCAGGGGAAAGAGTTTGTGCATGCACATCTGCACATGGAGCTGAGATTGAGTGTATGCAATTACTGTATAACTTCACAGGACTACTTTCCAGTAAATAAATATAATATGGTTGCTCATGTAGTGTGTCTTACTGCATTTGTATGTGGGGGTGTGTACTAGTAAGTATACATGACTCCCTCCATTCTTGTGTGTCTCCATGCTATGTGTGTGTGTTTGATGTATATACATTTCCTATAGAAATGTCCAGCTGATGCAGCCAGGTATAGCAGGACATGTCTGGTATTCATAGACCATGCTTGGTTTTGAAGTCAGTGTGCCTGCAGAGAGCATGTAAGCAGCAAAAAACAGATGCCCATGTGTGTAGAGGAGGTTTCTGATTGCACGTACATCATTGCTTACCACACACAGCCTATGGGTAACAGTAGGGAGCTGAGCTGTATGACTGATGACCAAAATACCCGATCCTGGCTAGTTCCTCCAGTTTGAAGACAGACACCTGCAAGAAAAGACACTTTTCAGCCCTCTCAGAGTGCACACAGGTCCCCATAGGAGGAAGGTGACACACGCACCTTGAGGTCAACATCATTCAAATACCGTGATTCAACAATTGCACCATTTCCCTCTGTGACATCTGATCACTGTACAAGTGTGTGCAGAGAGGTGTGCATAGAAAATGCACCTCTACCAATGAAGCTTTGAAAGTAATTTTCTCTCTTCTTGGGCTTCTCCTGCTTCTTTCTTTAGGAGTATGTTGTCAGATATCACACAACTCTGGTAATGGGGTCAGTGTGCATGATGCTAGGTCAGCATCGAGGAGACTGGGACCAGTGAGTGATGAGGCTTCTGGGAAGAGCTGGAGCAGAAACTGGGACTGGAGCTTGCTGAAGACACTTACAAAGAATAGGTTGTAGAGATTTGGGCTAAAATGGCTCCTGCACATGAGGACAGTTGGCACTCGATATCTGCATCAGTACTTTCCAGGGGAAGATATCTGCTGCCACTGAATAAAATCTCCCCTGGAAATATGTCTATGAACAGCAGTATCTTTGCAGTCAGGAATATGAGAAAATAAACAAACACCTGGCAAGAACAGAATGGAATCCAACACCAATTTAGATATGATAAGAAGACCATCAGGAAAAAAATACTGCATTTTATTGCTGGACTGAAAAAAAAAAAAAGAACAAAACAAAAATCATTTCTCATGTTTCAGCTAGGGACAGGAGGAGCTGAGCAAGGGGACAAGACTCTTGTGGGGAAAGAGAAGTGGCCGGCTCATGCACAGTACCCTGTTGTTGTGCTGGTACATGGCAGCACCCTGTCAGCACTTTGCAAGAAGGAGCTCCATCTTTCTTTCTTACACGGCCTGACAGCTTTCAGAAGAGATTTATACAGGGACAGGTCGGAATATCTGTCATAGCAAACCACTGTGATCAAGAGAAATGAGGCACTGTGAGCCTCTGAGCTGGGACCTTACACTTTTTAGGGCAGAGGAGACCTTGTTTCAGGAGAGGGCACAACCATGCGTGTTGCTCAACACCCCAGAGTGGAGGGTTCCTGGGCTACATCAGTACGAGCCATGTACTCTGGGATTTATCTGGCTGTGTACAGATATCTAGAACTTACAGGTCTGCATCCCTGCAAGTTGGCGAGCCTCCCTTTATGATCAAGGCAGAGAAACTGTCACTTCTAGGGCCCAATTCATCTCTTTCTAAGGCAGACGTCTAAAACAAGTTAGATGAATTGTGCTGTGGAATTGCTTGTTTCTGTTTCCCAAATATAAGGGAGTCTAGACAGCTAGCTTGGCTGAAGACAGTTGTGCTGGAGCTGCTGAAAGTAAGAAGAGACGAATCCCAGCCCTCGTCTGCAGATGGGCCATCCCACAGTGTCTGTCCACAGCCCTATGAGCCCATTGTTGGCTCCATACACACAGCATCCCTCGGCTAAGGCATGTGGGACAGCAGTGCCCCAGGAGCAGCAGAGCATGCATCTCGTGGGAAGCAGAAAGGTCTGCAAGAAATTGGGATACAGCCATGTTACAGAGAGTTTTAAACATACTCAGAGCAACAAAATTTAGAATTTTTCCCTGATGGTTTAAAGGAAAAAGTCAGGGAACATATCACCATTAGCATTAGGCAGCAAGTCTGCTCAGCTCGCCCCCTGAGCCACTCTGCTGTGACAAAGCCATGGGAGCATTTTACAAGGACAAAGGTTGCTGCTGGTGAACAGCAGCGTATTAACATGGAAATGACAGCAATCCATGTCAGAGCACGGTGCCCATGTAAATCTTTCTGAGGCTATTAGCAGTATGTGGAACGTGTCCTCAGATGTGGGACACTTCTTTGCAGGCACTGGGTGACTGGTTTGCAGCCTCATAGTGCTGTATTGCCGGTTTCACTGGAGCATACCTACTATGCTGAACAACTGGGAGAAAAAAAGAGGGGGAAAAAAAGCAGATTGCAATTCAGACCCCTGCTTTCTTAGTGAATCTCCTCTGGACCCCAGCTGCGGTGTAAATTGAGATTCCGCATGAATGCTGTTGCCTGCTTTCACTGCTCATTGGGTGCAATTTACTTGTCTTACCCGATTTACTCTATGCACTCAGGTTTGGAGCATAAATATACAAGCTCATATAACAATGTAAGCATCTTTCTTCTGTCTCCCATCTCCCACACCAGCTCAGATCCATCGAATTCAGAGGAAGTGAATTTAATTTCAGTGATCTTCCTTTTCTCACCCAAAGCCCTACTGATTTCTGTGCTGAGGTCTCCTAACCACATCAGTAGATTTTTCCATTGGATTTCATTTTACCCTCTGATTTGAAGGGTTTAAGCATGAATTAAGTGATACCTATGCTTTGAGCAAAGCCCCCCTTCCTAGGGCTGAATTTCAGCCTAAATGAAAAGTGCTTGCATTAGGAATGCACTCCCCAAGCATGAATAAATGTTCTCAGGGAGATCCTTAACAACATACAATCATCCAAGCAACAGGTTACTTTACTAGGATTAACAACCTGGAGGAGAAGGATTAATATAATTGCTACTCCTAACCAGAGCTGCAGAAAATAATCACAATGAAGTTAAATAAAACCTTTGAAACCTGTCAGGGGGAGGGGGGTTGGCTTTTAAAAATTTATTTATTTATTTGTGCAGTTCTTGAAGGAAGTTCCCTGATGTCAAACAGGATGTGCAAGCATTCACCTTCTCCCTATTTTTCAGAAAGGTTTTTAAGCTCAAGTCAAAATGCAGGGTATTTTTAGAAAGCAACATCCTAACTGACCTTCTCCCAGCTCTGTTTCACATTTCTTTCCATAAGAAGAAAAGAAGAGCTTTGTCAGATGAAAGGAAAAGTCCACCTAACCCAGTATCAGATGTTCAATAGTGGCCAAAAATTGCCACTAGGAGAGAGTATATAAACAGGGCAAGTAAGTGGCAGTATTTCTCTCCTACTCAGCCTCCAGTGATCTGCAGCTGAGGGACTGCCTGAGTCAGAGGTGTTATCTTTGGGTTTAATGCCCTTGATGGATTTTTTTCTTCCATGAAGTATCTAATAGCTTCACAAAATGCATAGTTAAGCTGTAAAACTCTAGGGTTTGTGAATGCCAGAAGTTTACCTAAGTTTAAAAAGTAAAGCGTGAAACCACATTACATTTCTACCTTCTGGATGTGCTATCAAACAAACACACCTTGACAAGGAAATCTCTTCTCAGGAGATATCATGACTTTGATATGTTCTTTTATTTTTTTTTTTTTAAAGCCATTTCTGGAATAACCATGTTCCACAGCAACTCCTGCAAGAAAAGTGTTTTCCTGCAATTAACAGCCCTGCTGAAAACAGCTTGCAGCACTCCTCCAACCCATCCATGAGAGGGCTGTTGTCAGGGCTGGTACCTGGTTAGAACCAGATCAGATGTACTACAAGGTATTTGTTCTGCTGCCCAGAAGTGGAACATCAGGAGCCACTGGACTGTGACCAGTTGAATAATTTTCAACAAACACATGGAAATAAACATAATCATCTTTATCGCATTAATCACAGTCTCACAGGAAACCTTCACCTGACTTTCAGTGAATCCAGAGCCAGTTCATTCATTATCCCCAGTTCCCTGGTGGCCCTGGGCAGCCAGAGCGGAATTCACCCGTGTGTAAGAGCCAGTGCAAAGCCAAAGAATCACCTCAATGCCATTTGCATGGATCTGCAGACTGTGTTTTTTGCATTTGTCCTCTGCCAGGTGATGTGGTGGTGAGGTCTTGTAGGATCTGAGGAGCCAGACACCGCTAAGGCCAAGCAGCAGAGCACCAACTCCCTGTTTCTTAAGCCTCTTCCACCCTACAGGTATTTTTCTTCCCTGTCATGCTGTCAAGACCCTCTGCACGTTAATAGGCACTAAGGAATAAACCCTTCACTTATGTAGGGAGGTTTTCTACTCCCACCAGACTTTCCCACTCCAGGAAACTTGTTTTAACACCTGCTTTTGCCAGTACAGAAACAGCAGTGGAAAGTCAAGCCTGCTGGCTTCAAGAGGAAGAGTAAGCCCCCACTTATGCAGCAAGCACCATGGGCTCTTTAAAGCCTTCCCAGTGCCAGCTTTAGTCTGTCTCTCTCTCTCTCTCTCTTTCCTTGCTCACTTTTGTGCATGTTTTCCAAGAGTCTGAACTTCTAGTCTGAATTGCTTTTGAAGCTGAACCTGTTACAAGTCTCTCCAAGTCAGGTCCCCATCCATCTCCATTGCTGTTGTTTTGAGCTTGCACTGCTGACTGTGGGCATTCTCCCTCTGCAGCAAATGCACTGGCAGTCCTTCCCTTCCAGACCACCATGTATTTCAGACAACTTCAGATCCACATAAACAGACCTTCTGTACAAGTAGCTGAAACCTTTTCAGCCTCGGCTTTGCTGAGAAGAGACAGAGATGCCCCTCAGGCAGAGTGAAAAGGGCCCAACTAACACTGTGATGACAGCACAGTAAAATTCCCTGGGCCCTAAATATTTTATCATCATAAAATAAACATAGATCTTCTCATCATGAAATATACATTAAAAAATGTTTAAACATGTTAATTATTAAACCAATATTGATTCATATTGGATGAAGCATTAACGGGTGGAGTTTGGAGGAAGAAAATTGGCAAATGTATTTAATGTTGAAAGAGCGCTTGCCACATATCAATATTCATCAGGCATAACCACTAATAATCATAAAAGTGACAGGCCAGATTTATGGCTTCTGTGCATGAAGACAAGTCTGTGCAAAGGGACAAACTAAAATATTAAGATGGGAGGTACAAAAATTCCATTTTTTTCCCCTAGCTCCTCATTGTAATTTTGTGGATAAACTGGGGGTTTATGTATAAGAGTCTGAGCAAACAGTGGGAAGACTTTTGTGAGTTTATTTCAGAGCAGGTTATCAGAAGGATATAATCAGGTGCTCATAATCACAACTGGCTGTCTTCTGATACAGGTGCCATCACAGTGCACAAGGAGTTAACTGTTGCTCATGTGCCCTCTCTTTGGACATTTATTCAAAGAATTTTAAATGGATTTTCTGAAAGTGGGAGAGTGGGAAATGCATCATGTGCCACCTTTAGCATTTGCAGGGTTGAAGGTGAAGCTTGAGTTGGGGAGTTTTATGGTGCAAGCCAGTTATTTTGATTTTGGGTTGTAAATATTCTCCCCAGAGGAGCATACCTTGCTCACTGTGTCTGCAGGAATTCTTTTCCACTGGATGCTCTAGCTTTGATAATACATTGGGATCACAGCACAGATAGAAAAGGAAGGTATTGGGGACTGAAATTTCCATTAATACGGGAGACCTGCTGAAGGTCCTTAATTTGGGTTAGTTTTACATCCAAATGTCCATCCAAACCACTCAAGGAGAGGGAATCCCACTGTGAATACAGTCTGTCTCAGAACATTCCTGGCACTGTTGTCTGGGCCTGTTTTTCATTTCCCTCCCCACCTAGACTTTTTTCCCCTGATTTACCTCAGTGTCAACAAATATACCAAAACCTGATTCCTCAATCTACAATACTGTGGCACTATATGAATTTAATAGTGTTTTTGCAATATGCTGGAGTCTGAAAGAACTGTAGACTTGCAAAGAGTTCATTGTATTTAAAAGATTTTCTTCAGAAGAGTGTCTCCTTTTTTGGTCTTTAAACAAAAAGCACAATGAGGTTCAGTGACTGTGTTCAAGGACTCCAGTTTAAATTTGTTCAGTCTACAATTCAAAAAAGAAATTTGTTTTCTTAACAGCCACCTCTGCAAACGTGGTATGGTACAAGAGAGTTAACAGGTGCTCTCTGTCTTGCATGCCAAATTAATTTAATACTTTTTTATTGCAGTGTCACTTTGCAGGACTAATACAAGTTAGAAGCAGCAAACGCATAGAAACCTTTTCTTCTGAGGTGGGGGGGGGTGGGGTCATATGACTACTAGTGGACAGAGTCATGCCAAGGAAAGTTAAATAAATCGTTCCTTTCCTTGCTGCAACTTGGTCTCAATGTCAGGGCTGGTACCTGACTGAGCTGCTAGCATAATTTAATGCAGATATGTAAGTGCTTAAGCTGTTACACAGAAGACAAGGGTGGTGAAAAAAAGAGCAGATTAACAGGACATGGCCCTCAGTTGACCAAATACAGGCCTGGAAACAGGGATCTTTTAGGTCCTCTCCTTTACCCACCAGCCCTTGTTGCCTTCAGAATAGAATTGGAATTCCTTTCTTCTCACTACAGAATATATGCCAGTGTAACAGAAGATGTCAACCTTTTTCTCTGGGACAACACATTCAAAGGCCAAAACCTTTAACATCTGGCAGCTGTAGTATTCTGTTGAACAACAGCTTTACTGTCAATGTTTATCCGCTGGAGAAATGCTTCTGAGTCTATGCATAGAGATGATACACTAAATTGTCCATTTAATTTCCACTTACTGTGAGATTCGGCGTATATTAAATAATATTTGATCATTAAAAGCATGTTTATGGACTCTAATATTGCTATCAGTGATATGTGACTAATATGTAGTAAAGTGCATTTTGTCATGATCGGTTGATTTCAGAGTAATTTGTCATTGACAATTGTTAATCTGGGGGTTCTCTTCCCCTCTCTCCTAATGCAGCTCCAAAAGATGTGTCTGGAGGGAGTCCTGCTATGATTGTGTCCTTGTATAATATCCTTGCATAAAACAAGGAGTGGAGTGATCCATTCATGGAGAGACCCACAGTATGGGATGGTCTATGGCACTGATTTCCTGAGTGTCACTGGGTTCACTGGAAGCATCTGGGGAGTAAGGGAGATTTCTAGTGTGAAGACCATTCGTGTCTTCAGTGTCCAGCTGGAAAACATGACAAACCTCAATCAAAGCAAAGCCAAAATTAACCTTTAAAAAGTGCACTACTGGCCTGATTTCCTAACAAAATCATGCTCTGTGTTTGAATGTGCAAATGTATGAGAATATCTTTATCTACCTACTCCACTACACAGTCCTATCCAATAACTTTTGAACTGATTGACCAGCTTTAGTCAAATGTGATATAGAGATTAACAGCCTCAAAAATATTAAGTTCTCACAAGTTTCATGAGTTCTGAACCAACTGGTTCTGTTGGAGTTCCTAATTAACTACACACACAGGAACTCAACCACAGGATACATATTCTTGGAAAACAAGCTTAATTTCCACTGATCACAGAAGTAGCTAGCATCTTGATGGGATATTCTCTCACTGGAAAACATCCATTTGTCAAAATCAAAACGTGCTACAGGAACGAACACTGATGTTACTAAAATTTCAATTGCAGGCAGATGTTTAGTCTGTGGTAACAGAATATTTTGATTTTTTCAATCTTAAAGAATTGTCCTTCCCCTTAATGTATGTTATCCTTCTCATATACAAAAAAATACCAAACAAAAACAAAAAAAAAAGGTGTGTATGTTGCAGGGGAGAAACTGTTGGACATTTGTAAAAAATTATTTTCTTCAGAATTATCCCATCATAGATCATGGGAAAATGTTGATTTTTCAGTATACCTCAGGGAGAAAAAAAAAATGGAATGTGCACTGAAAAAGAAAATCCAAGTTTTGACCAGAGCATTAAAAATTCCTTCAGAGTGAAAGGACCAGCTAATCAGTGGCTATACCCAGAGAAACCTCCTGTCAAAAAAAAGCTCTCCTGTACCCAACTATACTATCCAGAGCAACGACCAACGAGGTCTTCCTCAATTGTTTACCCACAATACCCACATGATATCATCAGTAATGCTCATCTAACAGAAGCAGTCAGAACACCCGGCATTCAGGCAGAAAGCAGAGCCAAGTACCATAGCTCTCCTCGCCTCTGTCTTTGGCTACCTAATGCTCACATCCCACTGCCAAGCTGTTAGTCTCTTGGTAAGCAACAGCAGCCATGTCCCTCTAGCTGATGTGACTGCTGGCAAGGGAGTACAGACCTCTTCTGCTTTACCCTGGTCTTCCTCAAATCCCTCCTATATGTCATTGCAATTACTTCAGCATTTCCTCTCTCTTAGATCAGGATCTTCTCTCATCCAAGAAAACTAAACTAGCTGTCTCTGTGACCTGTACATCAGAAAAGACTCACCCAGCACTGCTCTGGGTGCATGGGGAACATTCAGAGAGGGTGTTCAATACCAAGAAAGCCCAAGCCATCCTCCTTGGTCTGTGTTTAGGGAATCTGCAGTGAAACCGGTCAACGTTGCATAAAGAATCAAGAGCTAGGTTTGTTCAGATTTGGTTTATCCAAAGGATTGGGATCCCTATGCCTCAGCTTCCTCTGACTGTCCACTTTGGTGATGATAATTCCTTTTGTGTGGTCTCCCTGTTGAGACTGTGCTTTTTAGGTATAAGATGTGTCAGAGCCTGGGCAGCAGTTAGCCTACTGACAGCTTGATCTCAGCTGGAATCACTAGATATTGCAAAAATAAACCCTAACAGGCACCATTCGGCATGGCATGCTCACTTGTGAGCTGGGATATAATGACATGGGACACACTTTGCAAATGCATCTGTCTTCTGGGCCTAACAGTAGCCACATTGTGTGGGGTGCAATTAGGAGGTCACAGAAATGCTGTCACTGATGGCTTTCTGGCTGCCTTTGGAAAATGTTCTCAACACATAGCTAATAAGTAGGTTTCTTTGATACCACTTTGATAGTTAGGGACAGCAGGAGGAAAACAAGCGGAAGACCCAGCTCAGCGCTATTATTCCTTTTAACTTTGCTTAGCAAATTATTCTGAAGTGCTCAACACAATAACTCCCCCTTTTAAGCATAGGTTTTCCACTCCTCTTCCTTTGCTAAGGTCTAATTTTAAGGGAGCACTTTGGGATTTTAATAACAGAATTATACACTTTGCCCACAGGTCTTTAATCTCTCGATGTTTATCCCATCAGTTGCGTCTCTGGCGAGCCTTTATCCTAGGATGTTTGTCTATTAAATTAACAGTATTTCAGAAGAAGAGAAGCCATTTGCAAGCAGTAAATCACAAGGCAGTAGCATTCACTTAGCTCTCTCACTGTTACATCACTCAGTATATTATACACTGTTCTATATACTCAGTATATCACCGAGTTCTTCATCTTCCCTGCCACCCCCACCCTCCGCCTCCATGCTGTCTACAAAATGCACAAACCTTTCAGAGGCAGGCAAATCAAAAGAGAGACAGATGAGATTCACGCAAGCAGAAAACTGGGGCAGTTTTGAGTGTTTGGATGGCACTGCTGGATTTTGGCTGGGTTGCCTATAGAGAAGAGGGTAGAGCAGAGCCCTACACATCTGAGTATTTCAAAGTGTGCCAAAAGCAGCAACAAACAATGCCCAGCGAAACCTCAGTGTCAGAATGAATGTAGCAAACATGGTGCCTCCCACCTACTGTTGAAATGAAACCATCCTGGGATGGAGGCAGCCCACACTGAACAATGTATGGCGAAGTACCATGGTGCTGCATGATCGGAAAGAGATACATATGCTACACAGTGAAGGAAGAGAATTAGTTGGAAGGAGGCCAAGAAAATGGAAATAATAATTCTGTTTATGCACAAAATACAAATGAGTGTATGCATCTTGAATGGCTGTGGATGTCTTAATTCTTGGTCTGAATTGAAGGGGTCCTTCCTTAAGAAAGCAACCTGCAGTGGATGTTTGGAAATATTTTCAGAGCTCAATGTACTGTAACAGAATCACCAGCAGTGAGAAATGTTCATTTTTGCTCCTTGGATTCTGCCCATCCAGCAAATGGAGTGGGTTCAGTTTCATTTAAACATAGAGAACCACCAGGCCCCTAGCAGAAAGCAGGCATGGTGCATCTGCAAGCAGATGGGAAACATCTCCATGTAAGCATTTATGAGATGCCTAACATAGTTTTCCTCTCACAAAAAAGGAGCAAACAGACAAAAATCTAAATGTTAAGGGCAGTGTGAACCAATAATTTGGGGAAAAAAAAATCAGAACAGGTTGTACAAAGCAATCTGTTGCAATGACTTCTGTTTTATTTCCCTGTTGACTTCTTGCTTCCTACCCTCCTTGCTATCGCCTTTTACAATATATCCATGCAGAAATCCCATTTTCTAAATCAAAACTCTCTTTGAACTAAATCAGTTTAGAAACAGCAAATTCCACTCACAGGCTCCACAATACAACACTGGAAATTTTGTCTTCCCGCCCTCCATGAATTATCACCTAAGAAAAAAAAAAAAAAATCAAAATGAAAAATTCCTGGTTCTTCTACTGGAGCATGCCTTCTCCTCTGCATCCAGGTGCCACACCTTGACTAGTCACTCTCCTGATTTCACAGATTTTAAAGTCCAAAGGCTTCAGCAAGGCACTTGGCCCACCTTCTCCCCTGCACAGGCCATTTGGGTTCCTCTACTTATCCACATGTTAAGCGAGGTGACTGAGGTCATGCTAATCCCTTTCAGCTCTCTGAAGACTGGACTGTTGCATGCTACTCACAATGGATAACAGAGATTGAGGTGATGTCCTAGCTGAAGTTGAAAACAGGTTATGAGAAGTGGTAAGAGCAGACAGATCCTTTTTCCTGGCTGGAGAGGAAATGTGAAATGCAGAGCATATTTACATTTTTGCTCCAATCTGGACCAAAACTGATACCTTTCAGCATTGCCCAGAGCTACTTCAGGTGTGAGATCCCCAGCTTCAGGAGCCTTCTCTGTGGTCTTGGTGATTCAGCCTTGTTGTCCACACCCCAGGTCTACTCCCTAACCACCCACTTTTAAAATTGGCCTCTTTCACTTGGTTTGTTTGTTTGCTTGTTTATTTGTCTCTCTTTCTCTCCTGCTTTTTGAAATTTCTCTTTGGATCTCATAAATCTTCCTCATGGAGATATTTGTGCACTTGGCATATTTCCAAGAAATGTTTAGGCTTCGATAAAGCAGCTTTTTTTTTTCCATGGGGAGAAGTTTGTCACAATTTTTCTGAATGGCTTTCCTCCATGAATCTTGGCAGCTTAGGAGTCCCCTCCAGTAGGATATAATTGGAAGTGGCTGCTCTGTCTGATAGCCTGGCTTTCAGAGAGTGGCCTCCAGTTTAGTAGCTGCAAATAACTGTGGGCAATTTTGCCTATGCTTAATTGCAACAAGGCTGTTTCCTCCAACTTTTAAGTCTTTCATTTTCAGGCAAAAGCAGAGCTGAATGCTCATGTGTTCTCCACTAAAAATCCTTTATAATAAGTGTTAAGAAAATATTCTCTGCCACTGTTAACAATTTTTTGCTCACAGACTGGAGATCCAGATGATGATGGGATCATCGGGTGATATGATCAGCAGAAGAAAGACTATCTCTTGGTTAGGCTGACTGATAAAGCTCCGGCTCTTCCAAAGAGCAAATGTATATCTCATTTCTTATTCACTCTTCCTCTTGGTAAATTTAGCAATATTTCAAGCTGGGTTAATTTTAGTATTAGAAAAGCTAAGACTACAGAGGAACACAACCAGCATTTTTAGTCAATTTTACTTGTCCAAGGGAGGATCAACCCTGGTGGTGCTGTACCCAAAGGGTGTTGTCCAGTCTGTCCTTCAAACTGTCCAATCATCGTGATTCCACCATCTTCCTGGGCTATTTTTTCCAGCACTTCGCTCTCACTAGTGTCAGAAAGATAATCTAAATATCCTCTATAATGTAAGACCATCTTTGAGTCACTCCAAAATTAAACTGCCTCATGTTTAGAAGAGCACAGATGAACCTCAGATACTAGATCTTATGGCAGTACCAGCTGTCAGCCCACAGAAACCTTTGCAGGAATAGGAATAGCCCCAGCGTTATTCCAAAATTCTTAAAAAAAGATTTTCCCAGTAAACTGAGCTAGTGCTTTTCCATGCTCTACCATCTGCGCTTGCTGGAGACTGGCTCGGTTACTGGCAACCCATGAATACATCAATAGGAGACAAAACCATTAAGAAACCAGCAGAGAACACTTTAAAATGCAAACAAAGCAGAGTAGTGAGACACTTCAGGCCATATCCTGAACTGCTGTAAATCAGTGAAACTCATGTATTTCAAGCAAACTATGCTAATTTGCTCCAGCTGAGGATTTGGTTCTTCATCATTAACTCCTCCAGCATTACACAACCAGGTTTCAGAGGCTTTGAATGACTTCCTGCTTTGAGTTTACAGCTGTTCCAGCAAGGCCTTTGGTTTATCCCATTAATTTATCATTAGCCTGTGTAAACAAAAAGAACACAACAAAAATGGCTGGGAAAAAAGAAACCCAAACAGATGCAGTCACTTTTCCACTTCAGACAGTCTTTAGGTAAGAAGCGTTGCTAAAGTGGAGACCTACTGGGACATGTTTCCCAGTTAGGATAAAGATGTTGGTTGAGATCTAAGGCCTGAAGAATCTTGGTTCAGATTAATACAAAAAAAA
>VYZV01038526.1:6594-81249 GCA_013401275.1 Pandion haliaetus | reverse complement strand
AAAAAAAAAAAAAAGCCTCCAACTCCTACCCAAGAGTCTTCTTTTTCATTAAAAGAATATTTCACTCTTCATTTCAATGTTTTCCAATCATTCTGATTCCACCTGGAATCAGATGCAGATGTCCTGAAATACCAGCAAGGAAGATAATGCTAACAATTTTTCTGAAGGATAAGCAAAGAGAAAATGACAAAAAAAATCAGGAAGAAAACCTGCTCTCGTGATATCATCCATCCATTTTGGCAGATTAATAGGGGCTAGACAGATTGAAAAACCTTCAGGTACCCACACAGGAAGGGCTGAGTCCTTACCTGACCAAAACCTTTGTGCCAGTTTGATCCCAGCTTGCAAACTTCACCTTGTAGTTGAGCCTGAACTGCATCATGCCTTCCGTGTATCCAAAGGTAACATCCAGATGGACAAACTATCTTGAAAGTTTGGAAAGGAAATTCTGTTATTCCATTTTTTTAGAAGAAAAATTAAAAGAAGGATAATTCTTCCCTTCCCCACAAAATAACCTGCCTAAACCCTTCTAATTAATAGTTCAGTTGTTCCCAGCTTCAGTCACCTAATATATCTCCATTTTTTGCCCTTCAGACTGGTTTTCCACATTGGGGAGATGGATGAAGACTCACAGAGATGGTTGGATGGTTCGCAGGATTCTCAAAAGTACATATGCAAGTTAGATCAACAAGGAAATAAATGGGCCCAAAGTTTTGCATTTATGTAAACACTCTTGTGAATCACTATAGGCATTATGTCTTTTACCATGTGAAGTTTTTTGTAAAGCTGAGTTGACCATGATCAGGGTCACACTGGGAGCATACAGCAGTTAAGAATTAAACCCCAAGATACTTGAATCAGAAAAAAATACATCCCAAAATGTTTTTTACTGATCTTGTTCCTGGTAACAGCACAGATACAAGACAAGGTTTTCATTGAGTGGAAGCTAACCAGGATCAATATTTTGGCTAGCAGCAGCAGACTCAGAAATCTACCCCAAAAACTAATGAAAAAGGCAGCTGCCCTGTCTTTTTGGAAGGATTATCTTATGCTCTTCCACAACCTCATCCGGCATCATGTGAAACTTGCTGTCGTGGTTTAAGCCCAGCTGGTAACAAAGCACCATGAAGCTGCTCGCTCACTCCTCCCCATCCCCATGCTCCAGCCCTGGTGGGATGAGGAGGAGAAAATATAAAGAAATGCTTGCAGGCTGGGACAAGGACAGGGAGGAATCACTCACTCACCACTTATCGTCATGGTCAAAAGATAGACTTAGCTTGGGGAAAAAATGAAAAAAATTTCATTTACTACCAATCAAATAAAAAACAAGGATAATGGGAAGTAAAACCAAATCTTAAAACACCTTCCCTCCATGCCTCCTTCCTTCATGGCTTAACTTCACTCCTGATTTCTCTCCCTCCTCCCCCGCCAGTGGCACAGGAGAACAGGGGATGGGGGTTAGGGTCAGTTCATCACACGTTGTCTCTGCTGGCCCTTCCTCCTCAGGGGGAAGATTCCTCACTCGTCCCCTGCTCCACCGTGGGGTCCCTCCTATGGGAGACATGAACTTCTCCTGCATGAGTCCTTTCCATGGGCTGCAGTCCTTAAGTCACACACTGCTGCCACACAGGCTTTCCCATGGAGTCATGGCCATCTTGGGGAGCCTCCGCTCCTCCCCATGGGCTTCAGGGGGACGACCTGCTGTCTCACCGTGGGCTGCAGGGCCATCAGCCTCCTCAGGCGCCCCTCTCCCCCTCCTTCTTCACTGACCTCAGTATCTGCGGAGGGGTTTCTCTCACTGCAGGTTCCCCCTCTTATGTTCTCCCAGAGGTGCTACCACCATGGCTGATTGGCTTGGATTTGGAAGGGGCAGGTCTGACTTGGAGCCAGGGGAGCTTCCAACAGCTTCTCACAGGAGCCACCCCTGCGGCCCCCTCCCCTACTACCAAAACCCTGCCACACAAACCCAAAACACCTGCACAGGAGTTAACTCTGCCATTTCTGATACTTGTCCTGTTGTCTCTAATACGTAGCTTATCAGACCAATACAAAAATATTCCTTTCCAGTCCTATGGGCATTTCTTTCAACAGAGATCCTTGGAATGTATTTGTGTACATTTCTGAGGTGCAGGCAGATGACTATGTACATTTATGTATTAGCATGCATGCAAATGTGCGTACACACTGTTGCAGGCCTACACACGTATATCTTTGCAGGGGTGTGTTTTCCGAAGTACAATGTCAGGGAATCTGTCCTGTCACACTGCTCCTTGATGATGGATGCTCTGTGTGCTGCTGCAGCATTATTGCACTGACAGAGGCACTGCAAAGTGGAGACAGCAGCAGTCCTGGCTGTGGTGCTCATGAGAACAAGGAGAGCAGCTGGACAGGGTTTACAGCATCAGTAAATGAAATAAACTGGCTCTTCTTCAGGCTGCTGCTTCTCAGGGGTTCCAGTTATAGAATGAGAGTGGAGACCTGCAACTGCTCCCACAACAGGAAAAAAAGAAGGGGGGGGGGGACTTGATGAGACTAAAATCTCCGCCAAGGCCATCATAAACTGCTCTGCTGATTTGGTGGAAGAGATAGGCCATATTTTAGGTGGTCAAGACTTGTGATGAGTGGGGTGTTTGGATCACAAAATGGCAGAACACTTGATGTCATCAAGATTAGACCTCTTTTACTCTAGAGCTACTGCTCACGGTGTCCATGAGTCATTTTGAAATAATCTGGGATAAGGTCTGGATTTTACTTTTGATTTTTTTAAAAGTCAGTTTGACATTTTAACTCATGGCTAGGTTTTGTTGCTCGTGTGTAGGATTTAACACTGTTCTTCTGTCTTTCAACGTGGACCTGAAGAAAACACTCAGTTACCTACTAGTACCTGTTTCTTTTTTGGAAAATTCAGGGCTAGAAAGCAGCACTGCTACTTATGTCCCATACGGTGTCTGCTTCATGCTATTATTGCATGGGATTAACATAATGATAAACAACATCTTCCAGTTTTGGAGTTTCTCAGTGATGCTACATTAAAGATACAGCAGATAGAAAGAACTTGGTATCTGATACAAGAAATAAGACCAAACCTCAGGATGCTTTTGTTGGAGAAACACCCCAAATCTGAGCTGAATTTTCACCAATGTATCCAGATCAGGAAAAAATTACCCTGGAAATTTCACTATATCCAGACAGGCTTCCTTTATGGGTTTTCCATATTTCTAGCTGTCAAATATATTTAAAACATGACATCAGACAGCCTCATCTCGTAATATTCTGCCACATCTTTCTTTCAGTGGTGAAAGAATGAAAGAAGTTAGGAACAAGCATGAAACTGTAAATCAAAAATTACTACTACTAGTAATAATATTCCTGTTAATTATTGTAATACAACTCCATTTAGGAACCCTGCCAGGGACTTTGTTTTAGGTCCTGCTTAAGGTGAGGAAGCAGGTGGCAAAATCATTTTCTATCTCAACAAATTTCCCCATTCCCTGTTTGTAACACACATCAACCTGGCCCTTTGATCTGGTACATGATACTCTGCTTCCCTGGAGAATTTGGGGCCAGATGCTCTAACACGAAGTAGCTCCATTAAATCTCTATTGCCTTCCACAGGGTATCACAAATTTAAATTGGCTGAAGACTTTGCTCTTGAGAGCTGTTGGAGTGAACCAGGGAAAAGGTACAAATTTTATCAGTTTTTTGCAACAAAATACCAAACCAGGAGTGGAAATAGCAATGGGCTTTCCCCAGGAGTGGAGACAGCCCTTTAGACAGCAGAGAAAAAAAATACCTGAGGTGTTAAAGCTCACAAAAGTTTGAACACTTGGGAGGAGGGAATCAACAGGTCAATTATAATGTCCACTCTTGTCCAAAAGTGTGTTTTAATCTGAAAGCTGAGGAGCAAGGCTTTCTACTTCATGCTTGACGCTGCTGGACTCTATCTCTGTACAATATCAACATCAACATTACTGGCCTCGGCAGGAGATAGAGCCACAGGGAGACAGAGACCGCAAGGGAGAAAGGACAGAGTGATTTCCCCTCTCAGGGTGTGAGGGACACAGTTCACCATGTCCCACATCTCCACAGCCACCAGAAGAGACAGTCACAAACTGGCAGCCGTGTCTTGCTGTTGAGCATCCCAGGGGAGGGACATGCTTTCTAAGACCATTTGAAGATTTCCTTACCATGACCTCTCATCATCTCCTCTCCAGCTGTATTCTGTCTCTCCTGCTTTGCTCATTAGTTCTTCAGACCTTAGGTCACTACCTAGGATTTGTAAAGGTACATTTGACTGAATTTGCCTGTAGCCTTTTCTAAGGGTTGTTCACACCTGGAGCATATTTGTATAAGGGGAAGGAGGTTATGCACTCCTGCATGCAACAGTCTTTCTGTGCATCCATAGCAGTACATCCACAAAGGACTGAGGAGTGCTGCCTGTGTTTCTGTGCATACTCACATGTCAGTATTCCCAGTTTTATACAGGCAGTTAGGTAGCTTATATCCATAGGTTTGTGCAGCTCACTTAAATCTGCATATCACAAACACATTTACCTTGCTTCTGTGTTCATGGAGGTATATCTTTTCTTACATTTGCATTGACATGTAGAAGCTTTGTCTTAAAAGCCAAGCTACTCAGGAGAATATATGTTAACCTTGCTGGCTGAACAGTCAGACAGCACAGGGTGTATTTGGTCACATATACAGAATTTCATACAGCCTGTGTTTGATTGCTTACATGTACATACTGTCACTGCGTACACTTTACTGCATTGCCTTGGATGCTCATGTTTAAACCCATCTGTATGGATTACATCTGTGCATTTAGCAGTTTTCCAAGTGTAGACAGCGCTGAAATGGCTTAGGGCCAGATCTCCAGTGTTCCTCCACTAATTCAAGCACAACTTTATAGATATTCTTCAAGTGAGCATGTAGCTCAATCCTTTCCCTGCAGAGCTCAAGTTTTCCCACCGTATTTTTATCCACTAAGGGGACATCTGGCAACAGCACAGCCGTGCCTGTGCAAGCACACTGGAAACGGCAAAGGATGGGGAGTGTGGATATGGTTATTCGGGCAATGCCTGTTTCCCCCTTCAGCTGCCATCGGCATTTCGGCAGAGACATCCCTATGGGCAGCCGAATGCTCCAACAGCCTTCCCGCTAGGTCCAGCTCGGTCCCGGCATGGGGAGTGAGCGTACAAAAGCATCGTATGTGCACTGCTGTATGCTCACCCCGTGTGCGTGGGAATGCACTTCCCTCTAGTGGGCAAAAGCACTGCAGACTTTGGGATTTTTCTTGCAGCTGCAGAATATTTTCTTTAGTTCAGGCACAAGATCTTGTGCTTTTAGTGCTGAAGGTCACAGGTTAGATCCCAGCTGAGGACATCAGAGCCTTCGTGGTATATGTCTGAGGGTTGACTCAGTTTCATTGGCATAAAGGCATGTGTGAGTCTTCAACATATGTACTCGGCTGTGCCTCTGCATGTAATCCTGAGGCACCACATCAGAGCCTTCGCTGGGGATGGCGTCAGGTGAGATGTGCTTCTCCATCACTAACTGCTGGGCTGACAGCCGCCACGCGTCGCTGGCTGCTGAAGCCTTTATAAAGCAGAAATCTCATTCCTGCAAACCAGCTTGATAAGTGAATTTTTGAAACACCGTTTTGATGGAGAATTCCAGGATATTTTTGATCTAGAAAGATCAAAACAAGCTTATAGAAAAATTCCATTTCATAATGTCAAAGTGTTTAATTTTGAGAATGTCAAAACACTGCAATCTAAATGTTTAATCAAGTGGCATATATATGTGCAGAATATTGCTATTATTTCCATTCAATTTTAGTTTTTTTTTCTAATATTTTCCTTAAACAGAAGAAAAATCAAATAAGAGGGCAAAAATGTCAAATCAAAAGATTTTCTTTTGATTGTTAATTGTTTCAGCATTTTTCTACTCTAAGTGGCTCTATGCTTGAAAATATTTTTAAACACTTTTTAATCAAACTGTCCTTTCAAAAGAAAATTTTAAACCATCATACTCTCAATATGATTCTGTTGCTGTTCTTCTCAGCTGGTTCTATGGGTTGTGCCTTTTTATAGGTGTTGAATTAAAATCTCATGTTTCCTGGCTCACAAATTACTGGGCTTGATAGGCCATCATGTTTGGAAGATTTAATCAGAAGGCTAAGAGTCCTCCTTCACCCAGTTCCTCTGCCGTTTCAAATGGAGGGAGGTGGGAGTAATGAATGCTGATTGAACCTAGGCTGGGAATGAGTCAAGAAAAAAAAAGAAAGCCCCATCACTCTTGTGTGATTCAATTACCTCCGAGAACTTTTATTCTCTTGGGGATTTATTCATACGTTCATGATGAATTCAATTTGTGAGGAAATGTAAGGGACAGTGACAGTACCCTCGCGATGCTGCTGTGACGTGAGGACACAGCGGTGGAAGGGAGCCAGGTGCCTGGAAGGAGTGGGTGAAAGTCCTTCTCGTCAAGGTGATGCAAGGGACTCAGGCAGAGGGAAGGGAGTGAAGAGGCTCCGTGGAGCCTGGGCATGAGGAGCAAGAAAGTGGTGGAAGCAGAGAGGTGTCAGGGATGCAGGAGACAGGGAAGACTAGCCAGAGAAGCAGTGGGAAGGAAAGGAGGCTAGGGGATGTAACTGCAAGGGATGCTGCCATTTTCAGATGCTTATTTTAATCTCCAGAATGCAAAGCCTGGTCAAAATATTGTCAGATTTGTGTCAAATTTTATTACAAATAAAAACATAATCCTGGCCTAGAGAAGAAGAGATGAGCAGAGAGACAGGTTCTAATACCTTAATTTAACAAACAAGACAGAGTTTTGTTTTTTTAAAAAATCTGTATTTTTAGGAAAGCCAAGTGATGGATGTGAGGCTCTTCCCCTGCTACTCATTCAAATTTAAACAGAGCGAGAACTGTTTGGAAAAAAATCTGATTTTTTTTTCCCCCGAAAGACTTTTCTTTTTGCTAAATAAAATTTTGTTGGATTTCTAAAGCATTTTTATATGTGTTAATAATTAATTCTTCAACATCACAAATTTAAACTGCCAACCCTCTTTAATTAAAGCAAAAACTTTCCTCTTTTACTAGATCTCTTGCAGAAGGGGTTCTTATCACAACCCCTGTCCAAACACAATCACTAGGAAATACTCCATCCCCCTTGGTGGGAACAGGCAGAGCTAATTCCCTGAAATTTTAAAATTTGTTTTTGTTATACATCAAAATGCAAATGCAAAATTGCCCACACATCAAAAATGTCAAAATATTATTGGGAAGCATCATGATGCTTGATTTTTATGAACATCTTCAACTCTAACAATGTCGAGCTATTGTAATGAAAAGCACACATAGTAGAAAACATCAAAGAATATTTATTCATTTTTTCAATATAAGCCATGTGTTTAAAGAGTATGACTTCAACAATATCATCAAAATGAATATTTTTACCACAGCCAAAAAAAAAGTCCCACTTCAACAAAATGAAAAGTGAAACTATGTGTTTGTTTTCTTCTGCTGAAAATGTGATGGAAATTGAAGCATTACTAAGACATGCTTTTGTTTCAATAGAACTATATTTTTGTTTCAATAGAAGAATGAAAAAAAATGGTTCTTTTTAATTATATAAAAAACCTAAACCTCAAATAATCTTTCTGGAGATTATGCACAAGGGAGAGAGGAGACGGGGTTCGGGGGGGATGAAGCAGCAGACAGCATGATCTAGCAGAGACAGGGTTTGAACTTTGTGCTGGGCTTATTCTTTCCAGGCAACTTACATGACTCCAATAGATGTTCAAAGGCAGAAATGATGAGATGTTATCTAACCAGTTTTGCAGATCCTGCTGTTATGAGTAGTGGGACTCCAAGGGGTCCACAAATTGGACGAGGAGGCCCCTGTTTTACTCTCTGTCTCTGCTGAGAACTCACCCTAGCAGCTGGCGATAGACCATCCCTTGCCTGCCTCACTGTCTGTTCCAGTGACAGTGTTTACTTGTTCCCTAACTTGTTGAATTCAATCAAAGCAAAGACTGACTCAAAAAGATGGACAATGAAATATTTATAGGTTCCTTCCCTGGGAAATAAGTTGGCCCAGGGAAGAGAGACCAAGGTGATGAGCTGAGTAAACCAGAGAGCGAGCAGTGTGAGGACCACAGTGAGACTGGTTCAATTTACACAGGAAAAATGTGACAGAACAAATTTGATGTTAAAATGAGTCCTTTAAAAACATGACATTTAGGCAGAGATAAAATAAGGCTTTCAGGATAGGAACAGGAGCATGTTAGTGAGTTGAAGGAACACCATTTGAGAGAACAGAGGTTTTGTCCTCTCAGGGTTGTAAGGAAAGGTCTCAAGACACTGGTGGTGTCAGCTCTGTTTTATGAAGTCCATCTAGATTTTGAAACTTGACGTAGTGCCAAATTGCATGAAAATAACAAGTGTTTAATATTCTCCACAGAACAGAAGCATTCAAAAACAAAGGAAAAAGTCCCACCCCAGCAAATAACATATCTGAAGTTAGATGGACATCTTCTTTCCATAAAATGTTTTGTTTCTATTCCTCAATCAGCAAAACTGTGCACTAATAATGCAATTCAAAGTGAATATTTTTTTAAAAAATCTAACAAAAATGTGATACAATGAAAATGTTGAAAGAGCTAGTTTGATATTGTTTAGCTTAGTAAAGCCTGGGTCACTCACGTTTGTTCTAGTCAGCCCCGATGAGCATTAATGAGGTACTTTCTCGCCAAGTGATGTAGGTCTACCATGGTTAAATTTGTGGGGATAGGGACCTTCTTGACTCCTTTCAAGTGAGGAAAAATTGTAGCTGTCTCCTTCATGTGCTATTCAGGAGACCATCACAAGGAGCTCAGTAGCATCAGGCTTAGAATTTCAGAGGCTGTTTCGGAGAACAAGTGCACCATAGGGAAGTGCATTTCCATCACCTGTGATTTGAGTGACCAGCTCAAGGCGAAAATAAAAGAGGCACGGATGGCGGGTGGAGGTTGGATGAGATAACAAAGGAAACAGCATGAAAGGCAAGATGAGAATCCTAAAGAGTGAAAGGGAAAAGAAAAAAAAACTACCAAGATTTGAAAGGCAGATTGAAATTAGTGTGAAAGGGAGAAAAAAACCCAGTGTGCCTCAGCTGGCCCATGGATGCTGTGAATGCCAGGGTACTGGTCCTGACGCACTTAGAGCCCAGCCCGGCATGCCTCAGTGGTGCCAGCTCAGTTGCACACTTCTTGCACCTCTGTCTCCGAAAAGGCAAATGCTGCCCTTTGTTAAACTTGCAAGTGCAAACAGAGGAGTTTGATACCAGCGAAGTCTTTGTAAATTTTTTTTTCAAATGGGGGAAACATCTTTAAAAGGAAAACTTTATTTTATTACTACTCTTACTATTAGTATCTTTTTTTGGTTCGGTTTGGTTGTTTTCCCGAGGTTTTTTTATTAGTATTGTTATTATGCGCAAACAGAACTGCCAAGGGAGAATCTGAGCAATTCTCTCAGAACTGCAGATGAAAGTAATGGGCTTCTTAAAGACTTTATTTACATTATTGAACACAGGGAGAACAGAGAGAGGTGAGTCAGACATGCTCACATATTAAAAGGACAGCTTGCTGATCACTTCAATATTAACCAGTGGACTGTCAGATCACCTACGGCTTAGTCCCTCAGGTGTCTTCCCCTGGTAGATTTAGGGATGCAGCACAGGTTAGTCCCACCTGGGTCCTCAGGGTAGAATCACAGAACCATAGAATCATTTAGGTTGGAAAAGACCTTTAAGATCATTGAGTCCAACTGTTAACCTAGAACTGTCAAGTCCACCACGTCCCTAAGCGCCACATCTACACATCTTTTTGAATACCTCCAGGGATGGTGACTCAATCACTTCCCTGGGCAGCCTGTTCCAATGCCTGACAACCCTTTCAGTAAAGAATTTTTCCTAATATCCAATCTAAACCTCCCCTGCCGCAACTTGAGGCCATTTCCTCTCATTCTATCACCAGCCACCTGACAGAAGAGACCAGCACCCACCTCACTACAACCTCCTTTCAGGTAGTTGTTTGTAGAGAGCAATAAGGTCTCCCCTCAGCCTCCTTTTCTCCAGGCTAAACAACCCCAGTTCCCTCAGCCGCTCCTCGTAAGACTTGTGCTCCAGGCCCTTCATCAGCTCTTCATCTCTTGTGCCTGGGAAGACCTTGTCACCGAAAGCTTTTAGGCCTGAATTTCAAAGTGTCAGCAGCTTTTCTGGAGATCGGGAGAGGTAGAAAGACTAGACATCACTTGCTTCTTTTTTTCTCCATCTTTCTAGCCTTTCCTCCATCCTTTCCCAGCTCTGTAATATGGAGCTGAAATTTTAAATTCTAAAAAGGTTATGGAATTTTCAATCTCAGAATGATTGTCAAAAAAATTGCTTTTTTATCTCTCCTAGGACTCCTGCAGCCCCCACAAACCCAGAAAAATGCATAAACTTGTCATCAGAACTTTTCTGAGTGTGATTTATCATAATCTGGAATTATGGCATTTTAATTTCATTTTAAGTGGTTTTAGCTAGCTCTGTGAACTCTATTTTGAATACCAGTGTAGTGCCTGAAACAGGAGATTTAAAAGTACTTCAGGAAAGTTAATGAATTGTGCTTGCTGAGTAGTATGTCAGGAAGCAAAGTGTTATAATTTATATTCTTCAGATAAGGAAACTAAGACCTGGTTTGGTTTAAATTCTTTTTCAAAGCTATGCTTTGAAACTGTAGCAGAAGAAGGAATAGATCTAGATGTCCTGACCATGGTCAATGTTTTTCTTGCAAATCCAGAATAAAAAGTGCTGCTGGATGTAGAAGATATTTTATGTTGTAACATTGTCTGCCCTTAAATTCTTCTGGATTATCCTCTAGCTTTTCCCTTGCCACAAGCTGCTTTTCCTGCAGATACGACCAGGAACACAACAGTCGCAGCCATCACAAGATATAAAAAAAAAAAATCAAAAGACTGCTCTTCTCGGATATGCACTGAAATTCTCAGATGATATCCTGGCTTTTTAGGACATGGCTCACCGCCCTGAAAATTCACAGACTGGCTGAAGATTTTAAGAAGAGACGATGTCCAGTGGAGAGCCACCCACTGACTCCTGCCTTATGCTGCAGAAAAAGACAAACTTGGCTTTCTCCCACACTGCTGTTGTTGCCGGCACCAGGGATGGGGGTGGCCAGATGGCTCGTCTCTGCCAGGGACCCTCTGCTGGCAATGATGGTGCAGCGCTTGGCTCATTGCTGGCAGATGGACACAAAAGCTGGAAATACAATTAAAGTGCAAAGAGGGTGAATAGTTGGGTTGACACAGTGGACTTGATTCACCCCATGAATAAATCAGCCCAGTTAGAGGTTGATATCTATGCCCATTATATATTAATATGTATTTTATATTCAGGACATATTTGCTGAATTTTGGTAGCACCAAAATACTACAAGCAGTTGTATGGCCTGATCTTCTGTTATGCTAAAAAAATCCCCAAACCAAATAAACCATGTTTTCTGTGCTCGTGATTTAGTCTAAGAGCAGTGCTCAGCAGGCAGCAAGAAATTAATTTTATTTCATAGAAATGTACCTGTCTTTCGTACCATAGAGAAGTTCTTTCCTTCTGTGTTTATTTTCAGATGTTTCTAATAACACTTTTTGGTTGAAAAATAGCGAACTGTCAAAAATGAAAATATTTTCAGTACGGAGACAGTTTTCATGACTTTTTTACAGGAAGCAAAAACATTATTCCCTTTAAGATTGCCAAAATTTCCATTTTCTCACTTTGAAACAAAACCTTCCAGGTTTCCCTTTAAAATTACTTGTCTGTTACAAACTGAAGTAGTTTTTAGAAAATGCCCAAATCAAAGTATAATATTTCAAAATTATTTAAATTATATTTTCCAGAGCTCAGTTTTGTGAACATTTTCATGATTCTGGCTTCTCATTCTGACTGAGGATGAGACAGGGTAAAGTAAAAAAAAAAGGCTTGCAAGACAAGGAAACTATTTCTTCCTATTCCACTGAAATGTTGCGATTCCTATAACACTAAGTGATTGATTAATCCTTCGCATACAGGACAGGAACAGCCTCCTTGAGCTCCCAGGCTTTGAAAGTCAAATCCAATATTTTTGGAGGTTGGGATGTACAGCTGTAATTGCAGAGAGCTGGACTGTTGCTACCCCCTGCTCCCATGTGAAAACAGTAATAGGAACTAGCTCTTGCTGTAATTGTGTTCCTTCAGTTAATTCTGTCCCATTAAGCTTAAAAAGCACAATCACACCAAATCTTGGCTCTTCCCTTGGTGGCAGTGCTTAAGGATGCTAAAAGCTACATCCAAGGAGAGGAGTGCACACTCTGGACATAGGTCCCTCTGAATGAAAATGTCAAGGCTTTCCTGCCCAGCGGGGCCCAACCCTGTCAACAGGTGACTGCTTTTTTTTCCAGCAAAGATCTTCCTTCATTAACACTTGCCCTCATTGTAGTCCTTTGCACTTTCAGCTTCTTCCTCAGCCACTGGATATTTAACCCCTGTCCGCTGGAGGATATTGCCTTTTCAGCAAGAACAGGTTATTGCAATCGAAACACGGGGATTTGTTAAAGTGCAGAGATAACCCTGTAATTCATCATTTGTAATTTCCCTAAACTGGACAGTGGCCCAATATCTGTGTGCTGCCTGCTCAACCCTTTCATATGAACTGGCCATTTATTCCCCAAGTTTAACAGAAAACAATTTAGAGCGCCTGCAGCCCACTATGCGGCTAAAATGTTCCAGACGGAGAATGTGTTAGTCACATCTATGGCTGAGTTAATTTACAATTTAGGATCCCGGGAAGGACAGACATTGAGCAGAGCTGTACCCTGTCAATCAGTCTCACAGAGCGAACTCCCTCATAAGAGTGCCCTCAAGAGATGTTTTAAGTGCTTTCAATACCAATAGGCCATGTTCGCCTCTCACTTACGTCGGCCACTCCATTGGCATCAAAGGAATTGCTCTTGATTTACACCCGTGTAAGTAAAATCAAGCTTTTTAAGCACACCACCATGTCCTGATAAAAGTACTGCAAACCTCCTAAGGAGAGCTTTCCTCTGACCAGTGCTCCAGCAAGACTGCGCCTTCCCTCTCCTCAGTCCTGCTCAGCAAAACCAGGAGAGGTAATGTCCAGTATTTCCCCACCAGTACAAGCAAGACCTGGCAATTCCCTCACTAGGCTCAGCACTAGCTGAGTACGATAGTACTTTGAAAAACAGTGTACAATTATTTGTACATGAACTTGTTCTATTCCAGCAGAAGTGGCTGCAATTTCCGTCCATGGCATGGAGCTCTCTAGGGCAGGGGATAAATGCTCTGCTTCAAAAATGCACACATCCATCTGAGTTCATGCACAGGACTCACGCGGCAGAGCCAGGATTTGGACACAGGTCCTGTGAACCTGGTCTAGCAAATTATGCTCCCTCCACCTCTGCTGGGAACTGTCAGATATTCTGCAGACTCTTGCTTCTCTTCTAGCTTGCTCTAAACCCAGAGAGAATGCAAGACTTTCTAAAGATTTGCAAAAGCACTTTCCCTGCTCTCACCTCCACCTCCAGCCCCACCAGAGAAAGAAGCACTCAGAGGCAGGAACCACAGCCTCACACTCTGAGATTGTTAATGAACATGTTTTCTGTAGATAATTATAGGGACTGGCATATTGAAAGCACTTAAAACATCTCATTCTTTTAATTCATTAATTATATTGCAATTATGCAATTCTCAGGCACTCACTGGCACTTTGGAAATTAGCCATTCTTGGGAGATATAGCTGGGTTGGGAACCGGTGAAAGGGGAGAGGAGAAATGTGAGGGAAGGGGTGATGGGAAAAGTCAGGGGCTCTGGCAAGGCTAAATGAGTTTGCACAACAGGAAACTGGAAACTGGTCCAGCTAAAACCCCATTCCCCTGAGTTCCAGTGATGTCTGGTAGCCTTGCACCTATGCACTACAGCTGCTGCTAATATTGTTATTCTAGACATGCTGCTGCAGATATCTGCTTAGGATGGATTTATTTCCCCTTCTTACACCAAAGTCCCAGCTCTACACACCTGAGGAGCTTTTTCTGATACTTGTCAATAACATTATTGACTTGGCCTTCCAGGATACTCTATGGACTGGATGCCCTGGCACTTATGGGGACCCTAAAAGGTTATTGCAAAAAGTCAATGTAGACAGTCTCCTTAAGATTCCCCTTCTATTTAAAGTTCTTTGCTCCCCCTGCTTCAAGAATGCAATATAGGAAAAGGACATTCCAGAGCAGTCCCGATGTTTCCCAGCTGACTGACCACTTTATGGAGGCCATCATTCATAACAGTCATTATCAATTCCTCCCAAAACTAGCAATGGGCAAGAAAATGTGTAAAATAGTCTTTGATGCCACTACACAGACTCTCAGTGTAGCTTACATCCTCAAAGCACTAAGCAAATATTAATAAACCAAGGAGGGCAAACCCTTCCCTGGCTCCTCAGAGAGGAAGGGTCCCACCGTGAAGCTCACCTCGGATGCAGGCCTGCAAATGCAGCCTCAGCGTGCTTGCATTACAAACATTGCCTCTTCTGTTACATGGATGGGCTTCACTGTGCACATCACAGCTGGAAGCCCCAAGATGTGTCCCAGCTCTGGATCAGGATAAAACCTGGCTCTGAACCCCATGATTTTCAGTCATACTCTGCAGCAGGTGCTTAGTGTGGGCAGGCTGGAAGCCAGGAGAGCAGGGAGCATCAAAAAGCACCCCTGCCTCACTGCACAGACACAACCTGGCAGTCCCCAGTGCCAAAACCCAGGGGTGATCTGAAGCGTTCATCCCACCAGGTATTCAGGCCAAAGCATCCCCCTTAACAGGACAAGCAAGACATACATACAGCTTAAATGAGTGGAATTAGCAGGAGGGGCGTTCGCCTGCGTGGCTTGGTCCCAGAGGGGTTTGGTCAGTCTTGCTAGTTCATATGGAAAAGATAAAAAAAAGGCCCTTTTGTCTGCAGGTGTTTTGGGGAAGGCAGCAGTAGGCAGAAGGCTGCCTGGGATGTAAATGCTCTGTACTGCGGCAGTGCATGGGCAGAGCAGGGAAATGCTGCAGGCAGGAGGGTCACTGGTGGCCAGTCCCTGAATATACTGGGAATTTGCATTCACCATAATTCTCATTTGTTTCATGTGATTTCCAAAGAAACGGAGAAATGCACTGTAGAGTCAAGAGAGCCTATTTGGCAAGGGCTGATCATGTATCTCTCTCTTTCTCTCCTGCCCTCTCGGGATGTTCGGCCTCTGTCTGAATTGGCTAATTTTGTATTCACCAACCACTCTGTTGGCTGTAGGGAAAGAAAAAAAATGGGAAGAGGAAAAAAAAAAAAAGAAAACCCTGATAGGAAAACCTGAATGCAGCAGGCAAAGAAGGGGGGAGAAAAAGCTCTGCTTCTATATCATCCTCAAGAGGAGAAAAACAAAACCAGGACAGAAAAAAGGTGCTGGGATTTACCAGCAATGAGGACTTGGATCTGCTGTGATTCAAAGCCAGTACTCTTCCCCTGCGCATCTCTACCTGACCATGCCTAGGTGTGAAATGGAAAGATGCAGATACAGGTGTGATGCATGACATACATGTTTAGACAAGATGGCTTCTGGATTTGAAGCCAGATGAGAATAATCTTAAGGAAAAAAATATATATGTGTATATTTCTCAGGAACTGTAGCATTAGGACTCCTGTTAATTGCTATTTTGGTCTCATTAGAGAAAGAAACATTCACTAAGCATATTCACACTGCAAATGGGATTCATAACAATTTGTTTGAGTCTGAAACCACTTGTACCTCCTCCTGGAGCAAAGCCAATGCCTATATTTAAACCAAAAGGCTGAGGGGAGCTGACATCGAGGCTTGTGCCGTATTGGTGTGTTTATTTATAGGCAGCTGTGTGCGCTTTGTGTGCAATAGGAACCTCAGCGCAGCAGGGGATGCGCAAAGTGTTTGTGGGTGGCTGCGTGCTGGCGTTTCGCTGTGGCTTCGCTACACGTGTGCTTGCGTCCATAGGTGTGTGCAGGCTGGACTTCTATTTGCCCATGAAGCTGTAGCTGTGAGGCGTGGGTGTGCATTTCTCAGGAGGTGTGTGTGTGTGCATGGGCTGGCAGATCGGCCAAGCATCTGCATTTTTTGCATGTGATAGAGGAAGGCACAAGGCAGGCACAGGAATGCGCTTGCTTTGCAACCGCTTTGCTGTGGCCGTCGCTGCCTGCGTTGCACGCAGCCAGCCACGCAGTTTGACAAGGGAAATGCTGACACATGCTAGCGCGCTGCAATGCCCCATCTGTCCGGACACTGAGCAGGAACAGTGACACAGTACCCTGGGGTGGGCAAAGCTGCCATGGGGAGCTCCGAGTCTCTGCCTTCAGGTGTCAAAGCTGCCCGAGAGCAGCAAAATACCTGTGATAGCAAAATACCTTCCCTGCAAAGCATTGTTGCTCTACATGAGTTGCACTTGCCCCTTGCGGCTTGAGTGTCTAATTCCTGGCCAAGTCAGACTGCAGTTCTCCAGGGGATAGTCTGTTTTGCTGTTTTATTTCTTTCTTCTTCCTTTTTTTTAATTTAATTTTCTTTTTTCCAAAGTCATGCCTGAGAGTCAGGAGGGGGAGCCTGCAGGCAGAAGGCTAAAGTGCTGCTATTGCTTCATAAGCCACTTCATTGAAAACACAGAAAGCTCAAAGGCTTCTCTTCTGCTATTGCACTCTGATCACTCTTACAGAGGGATATTTTCCCTCCAGCCCTTCCGGGGGTGGGTGATCTCCAGTGGGGAACTTAGATGAAGGCATCAAAACAAGAAAGCTGCTAGAGGATATGGCAAGGAAAAGGAGTGGCATCAATCTGATAAAGTGCATCTGAACCCACGGCTGACCCAGGGTGACTTTCCAATGATTGCGACTTGTAACATCCGTTACAAAGGATTGCCACAGCTGAGCCGAGAAAGAGCATAAACTGAGATGGATTTGATCATATCAAACTGTTGGTCTCATATAATACGCTGCTCTTCCCAAGCTGAGGGTGACACATAAAAACTGGCCACAGTAGGAGGAGCAGGGACTCCAAAATAATTGTGGTTGTGAAACACGCTGCTGCTGGAAGGGTCCGTACAGTGGCCTGAGTGTGGGAGCTGGTCAGCTGATTGCCATCTGAAGGTCTTGAAAAGACAAAATCGGTTTTCAGCTAAAGAGGTTGGCTCTCTTTTTCAGAGAGTGTTTTGTTCAGTTAATGTTTTTAATTATTTCTTTTCCTCAGGCAACCAGAAAGCCTGAGGATCAACAAGTCTCTGTTCTCAGCAGTGCTCAGGCAAGCTCTGGGAGAGTTTCCATTAGTCTTTTTCTTTTTTTTTTTTTTTTTTTTCCTGGGGTCTCTGAACAGATGTATCTCTATCAAATTTGGTTATATTTTTCTGACAAAAAAATGATGCTTTTCTTTTTTTTTTTCCCTGTGGAAAGTGCTGAAGATTATTTTTCAGTTTTGTTGAAATATTTCAGAAGAGAGAAAGAAAGCAAAAAAAGGAGGGGGGGGGGGGAAGCCATGGTATTTTCTTACCATGTCAGTTAGTTAAAATCTAAACTAAAATCTGTCCTAAGCAGAGTCTGGAGACTACTAAATCTATGGCTATGTCTGCCTCAATCAACCCTGCACCGTAGGCGGGATATAACCAGTTTTATAGAGGAAGAGTTAGAAATGTTTGAAAAACTGAAATTTTAAAGAGATTTGCATTAAAAATTCAAATTTGGATGAATAAATCCACTCACATAAAAGACATGAGATTTTTGCCTCCTCTTTACCTACAGCCCCGCTATTGCTGGAATAGATTTTATCCTAGCACGTCTCAGCTGTGGAATGGGGGCTGTTCCCCAAGGTGGGAGATATGACAACATCTATACCAGCAGAGGAGGTTAATTCAGCAGCAAGGAGGGACTGTGTGCAGTCTCCAACGGGCTCATGGTGCTTCATTAGAGCCCTGGGGAGGGGACAGCTGGTGCCCCGACGAAGGATCTCTGTCCTGGTATCAGCTGCTGAGTGAGATGTACATAAACAGAGGGTAAAAAACCTAGTGGATTCAAGAATAAAGACCGTACAGCAAGGCTGAGCGTGGAGATTCATGGTTATTTATCCTTCTAGAGTAATTTTCAGGAAGCCCAGAGTCAGTTCATTAAATCCACCCTCTGGACGGAGGCACACACGCGCACACATGGTAATGCAAGCCCCAGGCGTGCAGGCTTGCTGGCAAGCACCGGGCTGAAAGCATGGTGCCTTTCTTGTGTTTGAGAGCATTTCTTTCCTTCTGGTTCTGCTTCCCATTGCCTCCCACCACCTCCCTAGCCAGGGAGAGTTCTTGAGGGTTCACTGCCTCTATCTAGGGATGCAGAAAATGCAGGAAACTTCATCAGCCTGCAGCTCTGATGATGGCTGCCATGGCATTGCCGCAGGGTGTGGGTGATTAAATTTTAAGTAATATATATTTGGCCAAATCATGAGGCATTTAGTGAGGCCTTATTCATGCTGGAAAAAAATGGAGAATTACCCTGGGAGGAATTTAGTATCAACCTGAACAATGCAATCCTTCTGTATAATTTCTACCAGAAAGGCATTTTGTTTCCAGAAAGTTTTGACCAAGTCACACTCTGTCCTGGACATATCTACCTTATGATAACAGGACTCAAAACAGTGAAAACAGAAGAGCACACAGTAACGTACCATATAAATGTGCATTTAACAGTGTTAAGCTATTTCAAAGAGCCTAGTCTCACAAATTGGTAATTCAGTTTCCCCATAACTATGAAGGGAGAAAAGAACTTTCAAACATAGACAGCCCTGGGGTGAAGAATAAATACGTGTCATACAGACATGTCCTGGCACATGAATTATTATTATCATTCAGATACAGACATGCTGTTTCTTTAAACCATTTTTTTTACATGCAACTAGCCTGTGGAAATCTATTGCACTCACTGAAAGAAGGCAACACTTCCAAAGGGGGTAATTCAACACCTCTAGAGTTATAATTGTTTCTAAATGCAACATCTTTATCCTATAAGAAAATAAACACTTGCTGGTAACGGTGTGCTTTGTTAATTACAATGATTCTTAAAATCTGCCCTAAATATGCATTATATTACAGCGACAATATTATAAATGAGCATCGAGTGACATTCATATCACCTATTAATAGCTGGAGGGGTTTGGCAGGTGGGATTCTGGGATTTATGCAAATGAGGAATGTGTTCTATTATAATTTCAGTGGATCTCCTCTGTAAACTTCTGCTGTGCTGAATTAATGTCTACGGTGCATTTCCTTTTTTTTTTTTTTTAAAAAAAAAAGGAAGCCACTTCCATATATTATAGGGGGATAATGAATTATTATTATTCAAAATGTAGGTTTGTTGCACTCATTTGCATATAATGTTTAATTTTTACAGAATATTTCATTCTAATGCATGCAAAAATGATCAAAAAACTCTCCAAATATGCTAATGTAAATTCTATTGCAACTACATTGCAGCCTTTATTTCTGGGACCTTTTTATAAAACATTAAAAAAAGAAAGCTCAACATTAGGATAATCTTTTAAAAATATGGCAATTGTTCTGATTTAAGTGCTGGGTGAAACTCCCCACACGTCTCCAGTTGCCGAAAAGCCTTCAACAAAAATATTTTTGTTTGGGTGTGATAGAAATCCTGATAAAATCAAGGAAAAGTAAGTCAGGGTCGTAATTGCCTTTTTTTTTTTTTCCAAATTTTACAATTGGATATGTCTTGAGATCCACTGATGAGCAGCTCAGCCAGGTTCTCCTTAATGTGTAGAAGTGTTCCAGGAAAGCCCTGGACCCAACCTGTCGTAAGGGCCACAAGCCTGGTCTCTGTTAGGATCAGTCTTTTCCAATCTCTGTCAAAGGAATTTCATCATATACCTCAAGACAGACAATTAGGACACACACATTAGCTAAAGGTACTTTTATACACCCTAGCCTCATCATCAAAAAAATCCTCACTGGTTTCCTGCTAGTCATTCCCTTAACATCTGCTGATAACAGACCTACAATAGCCGATGCCTTAAGGTCCCCATCCACTGTTGCTACATCTGCACTGCTAAGGGCAAATGCTAGTAAATGAAACCAGGCTCTAGGACAAGTGATGGAATAGCCCTTACCTGCATTGCTCAGGGCTCTATCCAGATGGTGCAGCATTGGCGTAGGTCTCCTCCAGACTCTCTGGGATGCCCTTGTCACTCTGCAATTCAAAGGCGAGAGCAGAGTTCAGGATTACCACTGTGCTCTGTGCTTCATTCACAGTCCATTCTTCCTGCTCTTATTTCTTATACCAAATCTTTCTTTTAAATCTTTCTATCAATTATAATGATTGCAATTAAGTACCCTGTTCTGGATTTATACACACACACACGTACGCACATTCAACTAAGGAAAACTGAAACGATCCCTATCAGTCCATATCTAAATCTCTTCTCTATTTTTTCTCCATAGAGTTCACTGACAGGTCTGTGTTTTGAGAGCCTATCTTTAGACATCTGCTGCTGAAAACCTTCTTTCTATGTATATAATTAAAGACATTATTTTACAGCATTCACATTTTTACAATCTGGCATCATTTCTGTACATAAAAGCTTTGGTACTTCCATCTCTCCCTTATTGCATTACACTTGTTTAAGTTCAGTAGTTCTTATTCTGGGAATAATACCAGCGGCCATTCTGCAGCCACAATTATTAAGCTAGGGCCTATAAAAGGAGATGAGTTTTGGATTGCACCTATAAATGATGATATGTGGGTTTCTAATGCTTTTCAGTGACTAGAAGTCCTACATTAGAGGAACTCCACAGAAAACAACCTGCACCGATGCTCTGGGTTGATAGTGAAGGTCAGAAAAGCTTTCTTCTGGGCACACCTGTAACAGAGGAATGGGAGACTACAAGCTCCACATGAAAACAGTCCTACGTGTTCCAGGCATTAGAGGAGGACTAGGGAACAATACACTGGAAATTAAATATGCTGAGGAGGTCTAAGCAGGGAACAATACTCACGTTAGACTTGTAAACAAGAGTGTGGGAGAAGGAATACAGACTGCCACGCATGACAATGGCTGAGAGTAGAGTGATCATAAGTGTTAAACAAACAACTAATTATAATGATATTTGAGTTCACAATATGGATTCTATTCATGTCACAGCTGTCATGAACTTATATCTTCATTTATTTGGAAAGGGTGTATGCCTAAAGCATGATAAATATATCTGGGAGTGGCAAAACACATAGGATAGATTTAAAAGGGTTGTGGGTTTTTTTTCTGATGAAGGGAATGTTTTCATTATTCAGCTGAGCAGAATATTTGAATATAGATGATTTTTTTTTCTGGAGTTGAGTATGGAAAACCAAAAGGTTTATGTTGAAAAACACTAAAAAATTTTTAAAAAGAGATGAAAACAAACCTATTTCTCACTTTCTTCGTAAGTGAGACTTTCTCCTCCAGGTTCCTGAGCTCAGCCCTTGTCGACCTAGCACTGGACACTGCCATCCTAGAGCCCTCACTTCACAGCCCTCTGCTTCCCAGGAGGAGTGGAACACATGGAGGGGAGCGCTGCTCACCACATGCAGGATTCCTCCACCCCAGCACTATTCCCTTAATCAATCATTAATGAAGCAGTAGCTTGTGCTCAGGTTTCTCCCCAGCTGGGGCAGAGCAGGCTGGGGACAGCCAAGCTAGATGGCCAAGGCTCCTGCCCCTGTCCTTTGTTTTGAGAGCATCAGCACTCTCCAGTGCTTTGAATAGATAATCCTATTTGCTTTAACCTTGCTGTAAGCACTCAGTAGCTGCCTTGGGTTTTTCTTCACGCTGACAGCTCCTGGCCTGGTAGTCCAGGCCTGTTATCTCTAAACTCTCTGTTAGGGGCCAAACGTGCATGGAAATAGGGGAGAACTGGGGGTGCCTTTCTGACAGGTGGGGGGGATGACTACCAGCCTTGCCATGCCAGGGAGCATCAGTGTTAAAGTGATTAATTTCTCTTCTCCATTACTCTAAATTAGCTAAACAAATCCCTTGCTAGGGCTGTCATACTGATGTTCAGCATGCAAATTGTTTGTAATGAGTGGGGCACCGCGGCTGGTGGTGAGCTCGTAAATCGATTGGTTCTGACACTTGGTCCCCGCAGCCAGTGGACTGTGGGAGAGAGGGGGCAGTGGGGCAGGAGGCAAATGCCCCCGTGCAGCTCGGGATGAGCTCTGCTCAAAACACCTCTGTGTACAAAGGAGAGAAAATATCTCATGGCTAGTGAGATGTAGAAAGTTTTATGGAGAGAAGGATGTGGGGTTGTTTTTTTCCAACTGGAAACGACTCAACTGTGCTTTGCTAGCTAAACCCAAAGCACAGTACCCTCAGTTTCATTTGATTTCACCTCCCTGAGTGCAAAATCCTAGCAACAAAATCTATCCAACCTTCTCCAGAAGATTCAGTGAAAGGGGTTTTTCAGTAAATACAAATGGTGTTTTCAGCTGAATATATTTCCATATTTTTCTATAGAAAATAGTGATTTCTATATTAATTGTTAGATTGTTCAAACCAAAAGCTTTTCAGCAAAAAATTGAAAAAGTCTTGGTGTTCACTTCTTTTAAAAAAAAAAAAATGTCATTACTTCCCATTGGAAAACAAACAAATAAAACCTTTGCCCCCAACCAGGTCTATTCCCCCACTGACTCCTTGAAGGAGTCACTTCCTTGACCTGCACTGAGCAACCCTGGAAGGATCACAGCAGCTTCTCTGACTTCCTTGCTTTTTTGTCCCCTCAGTGGACTCATATATTCTTAGTATAACTTCAACCTCTGGCAGGATTCAGGTATGTGCTTTCAGGTCAAACATGTGATAAGCTTTTTGTTTCATAAGTAATGATTTCGGGAGATGCTTTTGTGGTCATGCTGAGTTCACCTGGTGGGTTGAGCAGAAGATTTTCAAAGGATGCAGATAAGCACCAAGTAGGAGTTTCAGATGCCCAAGAGCATTTGCTTGTGATGCACCCTAGGAATGCTGCTGTCTTAAGCATCTTTGAAAATCTTAGTGAATGTCCATTGGCATTTTTTGGCATTTACTGCCTTTGAGTATCTACCCTGAGTGTATTAAAATGCCCTATTGGGTTAACAATGATTCTTGAAGTTGTATTATTTCTTTTCTTGAGTATCCAGGCAGCAATGGAGAATTTATGAAAATGTTTGCAAATTTTTAATGTTTTATTCACTTCAGCATGAAGATTCATACCAGGAAGTATGTTATTCATTATTCATTAATCTTTTTCCTTTTACCCCCCCACCTTCCCTGTTCAGAGGCATCATGTGTTGCACTTGACCAACCATAATGAATAATGAATTACTAGCAAACAGTTTAAAGCAAACAGTAAAAGCCGATAGGTTGAAAAATTATTTGTCCAACCTATTTGGTGAATACTTACAAATAATAAACCCATTCGTATAAATCAGGATCAGTTCATGACAAGTTTGCTAACTGGACTAAGGCTCTGGTTCAACAGAGCGTTAAGCACATGCTGGAGTCAACAGGATTTTCATTTGTGCATATAATTAAGTGGTTAAAATGTTAAGTAACTTGTTGATTCAGAGCCTGGTGTCTTAATGAAATTGCTTCCAACAAACAGTCCCATACTTCTTAATGAGCCCAATTCCTGATGTTTAATCTTTGGAAGAATAGTAAGAGAAAAAAAAAACAAAACACAGAAAAAACCCATAACATTTCGATATTTGTTTTTCATATAACTCAAAGTCTTGCTGGCTCTAGTGTGGCACTCAGACTCTTTGTGTTGACAACGGGGGCACCCTAGATCATGTTTGCTACCCAGCATATTTGTGATGCTGGTTGAAACTTATGAAATGTCTCTTTGGACTGGTAAAACACAGATCTGAGCTTGTTTAGCCCTGGGGCGCTGAAGCCAGGTTCCTGGTAACAGTAATTCCTGGTTCTTCAGTTATACAGGCAGCCTGTACTGGAAAAAGACTGGAAGGCTCCGTTATGAGAAGTCAATGCACAAATCCATCAGCCCTGGGGATGCTGATGGTTCAGAGGAAATGTTCCGGGTGCTTTGTCCAGCATATCCACTTTAGCATTTGATCTGAGCCCCCAGAGTTTTCTGGCCCTTGAGAATGTGTTTAAGCCCACAGAGTAGCCAGAGCCTTGTAAGGAATTTCCATTTTACAGTATTACCTAAGGCAGATTTTTTGTTGCTTTGAAAGTGTCGATGTGGTTTTAAATATAAGAAAGAAAGGAAGACAATAAGCTTTACTTTGGTTAAGATACTTCAAACAGGCAGGTGCTGTTTTTTTTTAAGTAATCTTTCCCAAATAATTGCTTTTTAAAAAGTTTGAATATTAACTTTTTTTAAGAGACAAGCTATGACCAGCATTATTTATTAACTGATGTACCTGTTCCTGTGTGATCCTGTTCCCATGAATATTGGTGTTATATTTATTAATCAATCTGTCAGAAATGGTTATGTCAGCAAAAACAATGCAGATTCCTCTGGTTGATACCCATCTTCTGAAGTTTTGAACTCCACTATTCAAATTTTAGAAGAAACAACCAACCTTATGGAGCAAATATCATAATCATTAGCTATTCATTTGCTAGAACTCCATGGAAAGATCTGAATGACTTTTGTGGATTTCAGTGGACGCAAATGTGAAATTGCTAGAAACACCTGATGTAACTCCAGATATTCTTTTGCACCCAGGGAACCCAAACAGCTTTCCTTGACAACTGTTCAGAAGAAAACTCATATTTTATTGAATTCTTTCTCCAATAAGAAATCTCCATTACAAAAGCATTATTGTAAAACCTCTGAGAATATATATATTTTTTGACCCCACACACGTATATACATGTGTGCAGAAGTTTTTCTTCTGAGTACCTGAAGGCCTTTTACCAAACTATCAAGAACAGCCAAGCAAGACAGTCCACTGGGACCAGCCCGAGATCTGTTCTTGAGCCAGGATCAGCCACTGCAGCTCAGGGAGAAATCCAAAGAGAAATTCATGTCCTTGTGAAGCTGTGATTAAATATTCAGCATCACCAGTGGGAAAACCAAAACAAAACAGCAAAACCTCATTTCTTTTCTGATTCTGTTCAAATACAGAAATCTTTGGTGGCAAGGTAGAATTCCTTACGGATTCTTTGGAAATGGAGTATGTTCTTCTTATATGAGATGCACGAAGGAGAAGGATTATGTCCATTACAAAATAATGGCTTCACATTTGATAATGGCCCAGCAGGTTCCTGAGGATCCCATGAAAGCTGGAGGGGCCTCTTACACTCCATCTGTCACAGATGAGAAGTCACATTTCCCATGGGGAGGCCATGTTTATCTAGGAAATGTGACTCTGGAAGCCAACAGATGGCAGTCATAGAGCTTCTCTGCCAAGGTGGCATTGCAAACACCATCACCTCTGCCAGCTGGTAGCCAGGCGTTAGAGGCAGATGTAACCAATTAGCAGAGATACCCACTCCTCAGCCACTGGCTGGATTTGCGATGCGTGAGATTGATGCATGGCAATGAAGGAAGATTTGTCCAAAGTCCTTCACGGGCCACTAGCAATACTCTTACAGAGGGAACCACAAACTGCTTGAAGAGGCCAGTGCAGCTGGACTAAGCCTGCTTTTCATTCAAAACAGGCATTTATTTAATCCCAGTCTTTTCATTTAAACTTGTCATCTAACTAAAGTTTTTGTGCAAGGTGGAATTTCTGATCAGAAACAGATGCTGGTTACCAGAAATTGTTAAGCTAGAGAGGTAGGAGATGCAGTTTCAAATCCAAGCTTCAAACCAGGACTTCAGTTTGGGGGTTCATCGCAATGGTCTCAACAGTCTGGTGACTATTAATGGCTATTTCTATAGAATTTTAATCCTTTCACGAGAGAGAAATTGGTCTACAGTGGCAACACAACATAAATGTCCACAGCTTTCGAGGGTGTATCCCGATATGAACACTGCAATTGCTTTGGACACTTCGGTTCCTTCAGAGATCTCTTTCTATGGCAACAACACAGAACAGAAGTTCCCAAAATTAACTTATGAAAGTCCTCTTTCCTGGTAATGGCTCTGAGGCACAGCCTTTGGAAAGTCATGGACATGAACTTGCCAACTGAGCAAACCCTTAAGCAGCCATGATTTCATAGCACTTCTGATATTTGGGCAGATAGAGATGAGGTGACACCAACTGCTGGACTGTCATGTAGAAGAAAGAGCAGGTCATCACGCTGCACAGTGTGACATGGAGAATTGTGGCTGTGAACTGCAAGCTCTTGGGGGCAAGAGAAGCCCTTACTATCTTTGTGCATCACAAAGCACAACATGGAGCCTGCTCTCAGTTGAGTCCTATAGCTGCCACAGTAAAATAATAACATTCACACAGGGAACTCAGCACAGAACTGAGCTCAGTTTCTGTCAGCTACAGAGATGGGAAAAAGCACCTGAAAACCCTGCAGGAGTTGAGGACTTGGCTATGGCTCCTAGCAGGTGTTACCACTTGAAGTGGTAACCACATGGTGCCCATGGCGGGGGAACTTGCTATGGTGGTCACTTCACTGAACTCTACAGGACTAAGATGAAGGACTGCTCATGTGAGAAAATGCACATACATACCATTTCTAAGCACACTGCTGTCCAAGCTGAAAAGAAACCAGAGCCCCAAAGAGGTAGTGGCAAAGTTCAAGACAGGTCTGACAAATTTGAACCACGTCGTTTAAGAGGCCTTGCTGATGATGAGCAGCTGGCACTGATTGGGGTAATAACTGAGAGAAGAGCAGGCCTGGGTCACTGTGTGATGGACTCTGTTGGGGCAGCAGGGGTAGGGCTTTGTCTCAGGATGTTTATTGGACTGCAGATCAGTAGTATCTGAAGAGGGCAATTACCTAAAGAAAGAGAAAGAGTTTCTAAATACTGCTAGTCATTGAGCTAAGAGATCTTCAGGAAGGATTAGAAAAGATGAGAGATTATCTAGGAGAGTAACTGAGCTTGTTGAAAGACTGTGTTTTCGGGGTGTAAAATAGCTCTCTGACTCATTTAGGAGTGAAAGCTGTTCCCTCTTCAGGGTATATTGCCCATGAATCAGGAAGTTTTTGTTCTGTCAGTGTGTGTACACCACCTGGCACAGTGGGCTCTGTGCTGTGTTTGAGAGGGTTAGAGTAATGAAAATTTGTTTTCCGTTATGTTCTATTCTAGAAGTTTTTTAAAAAGATATAAAAAATCAATTTAATTCAATGTAAGTGGAAGAGATCTACATCTGACCTCTCTCTACTGCAATGTAGAACTGGTTAATCCATTGGAGTCAAAGGAAATAACCTTGTGAAGTAAATGGGCTTAGAATATGACCTGATGTTAGTGTGCTGGGGGTTGGGATTGTTCTGGAATGACATCAATGTACTAAAGAAAACAGTGCCAATTAAGTTCTCTGAATCAATTTACATGCCCATAGTATTACCTTTGACATATGCTTTCAACAGTACCCTTGAGATGACTGTTTTCCCTTGTGATGGACAATTTCCAAGCATATTTATTTAGATATGATGAACTTGAATATCATGAGGAGGTGGAGCTGTTGCATGCTATAATAGATGCTTTCCATCGAACAAGTTTAATTTTTTCTCTGCCTCTCTCTTACTGCCTTCCAGTCACAGCAAACACAATTCCTTGTATGGCCATTACAATGTAAGTTTAAGCCATAAGCCATTCAATGTGATAACAATGTAACTTTACTGAAAAATGGGAGACCTGAGAGTTTCCCGATAACCTGTCTGGATTTAGATTAGAGCACACTGCCATCGGTGACATAATATTCCAGCTGCACTAAATCATTTCAGCAGGAATGGAGCATGTTACATACCTACAGAGATTTTTGTCATTTTGTTCTTGTATGGCAATGTACCATTGGTGATATAAGATTCAGCTTTAAAGCAGACCTGGAGTTAACCAGGCTTCTGTAGTAGGAGCTACACAAGTGCTTTGTATTGTTCTTTTGCTATCCTTCCTGCATGTGCCTAACATGGGCCCCTTGCTTCTGTGTAGGAGGAAAAGTTGCAAATATGAGGAGATCAAGCAAGTAGAGTGTGAATGGGAGTTTGAGATGTAGCACAGGAGGAAAACGAAAACCAAAGACTGAGTGAATTCACTCCCAGATGATGTTGAAGAGTTGTCACCTCTGTCCCATGTCTGTGCCCAGGATTCACTGGGTGGACAGAGCTGGCATGGGTGAATTGCCATGGACCTGTGTTGCGGAAAGTAAATTAGGAGGGCATAACCTCAGCACATCCATGTATGTGCTCTTATGGGAAAAGCTTGTGTGCCTGAAAAGAGTGCGGAAAAAAGATGTCCCAGGTGAAGTGAAAGCTGAGAGACTCCCTCTCACTATCCCTATTCCAGGCCCCTCAGGAGAGTCATTACCTCCAATTTAGTTTCCTGAATGTCAGCAGGAAGGCTGTAATCATTTGTTTGGCAGAGGCAGGGCAGGCCAGGACATCAGCGGGACCTGTCAGGGTGTCACTTCATCTCTCTCACACTTTGTTAGAGGCTGACAGCAGCTTGCCATTACCATTGCAGGGCCAATTATCCCTGCATTGCAGAAACATGCCCCAGTTGGCACCTCCCCTTCCTCATCCACTTGCCCTTCCGCTATGGATCATTAAAATGATTTTGCACACACAAACACAAACACACACACGTGCAGCTGCTCAGCTCAGTGGATTAAGCCAGTCCCAGCTGTGGGTTCCTCAAACCTGTCACCACAGGCAGGAGTACTGTAGAGTGGCAGGGAAAGACAGACTTTTTTTCTGGTTTAGAAATCATGAGATATTAAAGGCTTGTGTTTCCCCTTGGGTTTAATTACACTGAATGCATTTAAACTCCTCTAATAGGTACTAAATCTCTGAAAATCTGTAGAACAGAAGAGGCTTCATCACCTTCACATGAGCTAGGGGGAATGTAGCTCTTCATCCCAGAGGGATTTCTCCATGTAAGGAGAGGGGTTTTCTACCACCCTTTGGGTCTTGGTCTTCTTCATTCTACATCAGGATGTTGGAAGAGGTTTGAATTTCCCTGTCACTGACCATACACTCCTTTGCCTCTTTGGCTACTTGCATCCAGGGGTTGGACAGTCTGCTGCCAGCCCTGAGATATTCAGGCAGCCAGGGCTCTCCTATTCATGGTCAAACCACAATCCTCTACTTTGGGTAGCAGTATCTGGGGTCTGTCATCCACCCACACTTTATATCTGCCCATCAGCCCACGGGATGTGCTGTGGTCCCGTGCCCAGTGCTGCTTTTCTACATCCATGCCTCATTTCTGCCATCCTGAGTGCACGTAGCTGATGTCACCCTGCTGTGGGTCGAGATTCCCTTTATTTGTAAAATCCCTGGCCCCTGGGAATCTTAGCCAGACTATCTTCTCCTTCAACCTATCCAACTATACCATCTTTCCTCTGTTTTTTCCCCTCTTTCATTTTTTTTCCTTGCCACTTTTGTAAAACAACTTAAATGTCATCTTTCTGCAATTACCCACAGAAGAGAGAAATGAATAGGAACATTCCCACAGGGGTCCCTGTCTTAAATGAGGCTTTTGTTGTTATAAATTGTTACTCAAAGCAGTACAAGCCTTTGGAATCACTCACATGTTCCTGGTAACTTGATGCATGGGGCTTTGAATTCAGAGAGCTTGTTTGGAGTCTGCCAGCTTTTCTGGAGGTATGAAATCTGAAAGCATAATTCACAGCAACAGCATTTTACTTACTGCTGACTGCCACGTCACCAGGCACAGGTGACTATGAGTTGGGCCTACCACAGCCTCCTTGTCCCTGCATACCTGCTGGCTAGTGGTGTCTTCCTTGCATCTGCCTCGAGTGACCCCATCACGGAGAAAACACAGTAGCAGGGCTTGAAAATTTTCCTTACTGCCTTTGAATCCCACCTACCCTGGTTTAGATGTTCCCTGCCCCAAAATCTGCAGTATTGCTGCCTAGTGATTAAAGGAAAAGGACTTGGCTTGAGGAAGGTCCAGGTGTCCTGTTGCTGCTCTGCTGGTGTTTTAAACCTCCTTTGGGTGAAGGGCTGCACCACCCCTCCCCACATCTCAGTTTCCCCATCAGAAGTGTGAGGCAGTGGACAGTCTTCCCAATGCATGGGGGGAGGTATCAGGAGGATTAACACAAAATTATTTAAATCCCCCTGCTGAAGGCTGGGAGAAACTTAAGTGTTGGTTAAACTCCATAGTGAACTACAATCCTTGCTTGCAGCACCTGGACAGAAAACGTCACAGAAGGGATAGGCTTTGTGATTGCATGCCTGAGAAAGAGAGCTTCTTAGCTTATTTTTTCCCCCTTCCTGCAAGATTTAAGGATGGGAGGGTAAACACTGAGCTTCGAGCAGGGCTATGGGAAGAAATCTCAACAGCTGCACAAAGCTGAGCTGTTGCACTCCGGCACGAGCTCCCCCATGCATTGCTCTGGACCTCAGGATGTTCAGTCCAGAAAGCCAAGACCCACAGATCATGTAAGCCCACAGCAGGAACCAGAGGTTCCCCTGGGAATGTGGGTAGCAATCTTTGCCTGCTGCTGCCAGGCCATACATTTTTTTCTACTCCTGAGGAAGGAACGTATGGGGCATGGGTGCAAAGCACTGATATAGCCAGAGCTGCAACGCCAAGTTAAGCTGCCAGCCTGAATTAAACTGCATAATGAGGGTGTCAGTCACTTTTATAAAGCTTAGTGAGGTGAGAGAGAAGGGAGACAGCCTGGCTTGTCATGCCACATGTACAGGCACACACCCATTTCTCCTTCCTCTCTTTGTGCCTCTCCCCACTGCAGAAAGAAAGAAACAAAGCCTACTGCATCTTCCCAAACAGATCACAAAATCAGCATCCTTTGAAAAGGGGCTAAAAAAAGATATTAAACTTTAAATACCATTTCTTTCCATGCTGCTAAGCAGCTTATTTATCACAGCATGAGCCTACCTTAAGAGCTGTGACGACAGAAAGCTCTGCTAGTAATTACTGCAGGGAGCCAGCAGGCATGAATGAGTCACCACAATGCCAGTGTGCAGCAGACAAGGTAAGGGGTGACAGACAGACATGGAACAAGGGCCAGCCAAGCATGGTGCCTTGAAACCCTCTTGGGAGGATATGCTGGTACATCTTCTTTGCCCCTTGCCAGGAACCAGCTCACCAAACAGACTGATGCTGCTGGAGCTTTCTCAAAGGAGCATCCTCAGATATAGGTCACTTCCTTGGGTATGTAGTCCTGACTTGCCAGAGGAAAATAAAGCCTTCTTGTGAAAAAGGTCCTCCGCTGGCTTGGTCTGTGCATGCATCCAAGCTGTGCCCTTCAGAAATGGTGCTGAGCAAAGATACCCTTGGTTTGTTGCTGGCTGTCTTCCCTGCTAGCAGACATGCTGGCTTCATCAGCAAGATCTGTCCTCCCAGTCCCGTGTGTTGGGGGGAATGGAGACACTTCAATTAAATGAGTGACATCGGAGAGAATCTAAGGCGACAAGCCGGGTCTGCTGGGAAGGAAAGATAGCTCAGCACCAAGAAACCTTTGCAACTCCTGCCCAGACATTAGAATATGTCCCCGCCTCCTGTGCAGTGCTGGAGCTGACAGCAGGGTCAGCCCATGCCTTGCAGCAGAAATAGTAGCTCTGGAAGGAAGGAAGATCATCTACCCTTGCTTCCTGGGAGATGACAGTAGGTGCCATCCTTCCACCATCCTCCCCCTGGGGAACTGATGGCAGATGTCATCCCCCTTTTTTCTGTTATTAGATACCACTCCCAGAACAACATCCAAGATGTTTTTAGGAGGATGTTACCATTGCAAAAAAGCAATTAAAACATTATCAGAGGTTGGTGATGGATGCTGCACAGACATGCACAGTGCTAAAATTTCCTGGGCCAAATTGCTGATCTATATAGCCAAGACACATTGCAGAGGGAAGAAGAGACACAGCATGGGGAACTGAGTTGTCCCCATTCACCTCCTAGTTCGGTGGCTGAGGTGGGAGCAGGACTCAGATCTCCCATTTCCTGTCCACCAGATTTCCTGGATCAGGGCACAACCTGTTCCTCAAGACGGTAATTAAATGGGACACAGGCCCTGAGCAGTGTCTGATTTAGCTTTGCACCTGGTGGGCTTAGTCACCAGCACACACTCATCTCCATAAGAACACTGCTTGTTACCTGTGCTCTGACACATCAGATGTGGTCTTAAAATATCACTGGGTTTCCAACTGAGCTCCTCTGGGATTTCTCCAGATCTGTCTCTGCTGCCAATTGCACTTATATGATTGTGTTCTCTGATGGCTGAAATCTTCGTGGTCTTTCATCCCTTCTCGCAAGGGAGCTCTGGGTTGCTGACCTCCCCACCAGTCCATATCCATGTTATACCCTTCTGCAAGTTTTGTCACTGTCTTTCTGCTGCGGCTACTCCCAGGAGCAGGTCCTAAGGCTGTAAAGACACAGAGGCAGTCTTTGGCAGCCAACCCAGCAGTAGCAGATGGAAGTGTGAAGTGCAGGAGGCAAGCTACAAATGGCCCAATACGAAAAACCTGACACGTTCTGGGCTTGCACATCATGATCTCTTTCAAGCTGTGAGACAGCATCGACTTCTGAAAAGGGCTATTTTAAGCAATGTCTCGTGGTGTTTGGCCCTCTCCACACACTGGCCTTCACCTGTGTGTGGAGATCGCAGTTCACACAACAGTAGCTTCATCACTGCTCATGTCCTTCCGTCCAGTGATGAGTTAACACACAGCATCATACAGAGCATCATCCTGTGCAGCAGGGAGAGCCATGGTGGTTGCCTGTGAGCATCTTTTCCCAGTAATGATCCAAAGTAGTTTTCTAGTGCATGAAAAGGTCTGAGGCCCACAGGTTTCTCTGTGTCCTTTTGCAGAGCCATGACCTTCAGGAGGTTCAGACAAGCGCAGAGCCATGTGGCTGCTCAGCTGGACTTGTTAATGGCCGTCCCGCTTCCAACAGAGAGGCCTGAGGGGAAGATGGTTTTAACTCCAGAAGGGAAATGGCTATTTCCATGGGCAGTTATCAAGATGGTGGCTCCGTGCCATCCCTTCAACCTGAGGTCTTGACTGGAAACTTCCAGCAGCCCCAGCAGGAAGAACTTGGGTCTGGCAGCGTCAGTAATGAGGTCCAGCTGGCTCCTTGGCCAGCAGCTCTCTGATGCTATGACAGTAACGCTGCCAAGAGCTGGTCAGGGCTGGATGAGTGAGGAGGACAAGAGGTTGGGAAGCATAAGCATGGCACCCAACAGCCTTGGAGATGCTCTGTCACTGCTTTGAGATGGCCTTGTGCCATGGAGATGCAAGAAAACTGCACCCAGAAGGTCTGGGGGGCAAACCTAAGTTCCACCACAGCCTTTAGAGCTCTCTGTTTGGAGATTTGGATTTGGAGATGATCTGTGTGATCACAGTTTAGTCCTTTCCCAGTTCATCCTCTACAAAAGCTACCAAGTCCTGATCCTGAGGGGAAGTCCTCCTAATTTCTACTGTATTTCAAATCATGTGAGAGCATCTCATATTGTCCATCTCCCTTCCCCGCTTCTGGGTATGGTGGGACAGAGTAGGATAGTGAGATTGTTCTGTGCATTACAGATCTTCTTGCTAACCAGCACATGTAGGTAGCCAAGGATAGGTATACAAAAGCGGAACATTTGCATTTCAGAGGGAAAAGACCCACACGGAGGCTGTATGGGCAGGAGGAAAAGGGGATTTCCCCCTCTTATGTCCCTGGTACCCTGCAGGGAGACCTGATGCTGCATTTTTCCCGTGCGGCCACCGGAGGGCAGCCCGAGGGAGGGAGCCGACCCCAGACCTCCCCAAAAAGGGGTGCTGGAGGGAACAGGAGGAGGCAGCAGGCGGGAATGCTGGGGGTCCGCAGTGGAGCAGGCTGCGGGGTGCAGTCACGGAGAGGAGCGGGCAGCAGGGAAGCTCCTTTAACGGCTGGAGAAAGTTCAGCAGTGAGTTGGAGATGTGCAGGCTGAAAGAGTTCAGCTTTCTGTTAGGGAAAGGAATTTTATGTCTGTGCAATGAGGAAACCAATTAGAGGCATGATTTAATCAGTGTGTTTTAGTGGGAGCATTAAGGGACCTGGATGCAGCATCAATAAGGAGCCGCCAGAACACAGCAATGGTGTCCAAAGTGGTAAAGCCACCTCCTAAATGGAGCCTCTCTGAGGGATATTTGTAGCCTCCAGCCAGGTCAGGGTAGAAGTGGTGACAGGGCAGATTGTAGCTACAGCTGACACGAGCTGGGTTTAGAAATAAATCAGGTGGATCTGACAGATCCCTCAGGACACCAGGGTAAATCCTTCCCCATTGAAGTTGGCAGGGCCAAGGGATGTCACGTTAGTGACTGCAGGGCCTGCCTTTCTCAGCTTGAAAGAGGCTTTGATAAAAGCATCTAGGCCAAAATATTAATCTGTGGTTCATGATCATAACTGCCTCTGCCCTTAGCATTGTTGCAGTGCCCAGCAGGAACAGGCCAAGCTGCTGCAGGAGAGCAGGGCAGCCACCAGGATGGCTTCACCCCAAAGAATTCATAATTGAACACTTTGGATTGACTTCTTTGGTTGTGTTTACCCCTTGAAGGAGCCCTCAGCATTTCCATCCTCTTCTAAAATACAGAGGGTGGCAGAATCTTGTTGCAGGAGCAATAGCTTGGAGACATTAGAGACATGGATTTTGAGCAAGGCATAATAATAGTCCCAGGTTGCTTGCTTGCAATGCATATTTCTGTGCTATTTTATTGCAAGGGGGAAAGGCAATTAAGGTCTCTGGTGAACTGAATTTTCCCTGCTTTGATTCCTTCTGCAATTTTACTTGTTCCTCCCATTACCTCTCAAAAATCCCAGCAGCATAGGTGCAAACTGCTTTTTTTTCCATGCAGCAAAAGCTGCATTTCAGTGGTAGGTGTAACAATGCTTTGCACAGATCGTCTGCAAAGTGCTTAAGGACCCAGCAGGAGGAGAGGTGCTGCATGAAAGTAAAATATTATGGCACCAAGGAGAAAAAAGAAAAAAAAAAAGGAAGACTTTGCCATTTGAAAAGAAGTTAATGCGACCTTTCTTTTCCCTGGGAGAGACCAAGTCCCAGCTTAGTGGCAGGAAGGTGAGTGCCTTGTCTATGGCAGCACTCAGAACCAAATAGCATTTACTTGCTGTGAACTCACTTTAGTTGAAAAATGTAAGGGTGCCTAGGGAAAGAAGTCTAAAAGGAAGATAAATGAGGAGGCAAATGATTTAAAATTCTTGGGCTGGGGTCACAGCAACTAGGAAATGCTACTCTGTGAGCAAAGACTTGGATTCATTCTGTTACTGATATATCTTACGTGGCCACAAGTATGTTGCCATCACTAAAATGAGCATCATCTCACTTCTTTCAGCAGTCTGTAGAAAATAAATACTGTGCAAGCCATGATGTACTCACATGCTACAACGATATGAACTACGTAAATACCTAAAATAGATCTATTCCTGTCAGCAAATATCCAGACATTCTGAAATCATTCTCATCAGCTCAATTTCCAAAGATAGATGGTTCCAGACTAACCTCATTTCTCCGAGGAAATGATATTTTTTTGAAAGAGAGAAAGGAACACTAATGTATTTAACCACTCTTGATTTCAGTGTAATATTTCAACAGAGCCATATTAGTTTCATTAGTTTTGCTGAGAATTAATGTAAGACTTGTAAACTAGTCTCTGCTAGTGGTTAAAGGGAAGATAATAGCAAATAAAACTGAAAGAGGAGTTGGTTTTTTGGAAGTTAATAAAGATTTCTTCATGAATGACCTTGGATTGCAATTTTTCAGCTCTGAACAAGCATTTGCTTATTGGGAGTTGGGAGGCAAGGTTTCACAGCAGCAGACAGGTATTGCACAGAGGAAGATTTGGATGATCTCAAAGGCTGGAGTAAGGGGCTGGCATGTGATGCTGTAATTCACACTGTTACATGTGTTGGGACTGGGAATACATCCTCTGCAAATGTCACGAGAGGAGAAACATCAGGGGGTACAAAGGAGGATTGCGAATCACCAATCAGTTTTGTCCATGAAAATGTCAAATAATATGCTAGGATGTACCAGGCAAAGAATTCCCCAAAGAGATAGGGAGATATTAATGCCATTATGCAAAGCCCTAATATTCTTTTACTGGGAATACAGCATGACAGCTTTGGTCACCCAAGGTCAGAAAAGATAAATGCAACGTGGATGGATGCAGAGAGACCATTTGAAAGGCTCTCCTTTCCTTCACTCAGATTTAGAAACGTGACTAGAAGAGTTTAGCTTGTTTCGGATATAATGGCTGAGAAGAGATGATCTATCTCTCTCGGGCAAGGGAGCTAAAGACCCTGTAAACAGTGAGTAGTAAAAAAAATAGTATCAGCATGAAATCTAGTGTGCATACATAGACCCGGTAAAGTAGGGAAAATGGAGTAAGGTGCTTGATAATCAGACCCATGACATTAAAAGCAGCAAGCAATCTTGACCCTCCTTCAGCAGCTTATAGATGATATGGAGTGCAGCTAAGGCTAAGCGAAGGTGTCTTTTCCAGTCTATCCTCTAAGAAAATTAAGATCTCTCATTCAGCTACATGATCTTCCATGTTCCCTGCCGAGGAAGAAGGAAAACAGGGCTGCTGCCTGCTCCACTGTCAGCCCTCTGCAGCCCAAGGAACTGAAGCAACTCTGAACATACCTGAATATCTCCCTTTCCTTTACTTTTCAACAAGTTGGTCTAGACTGGTCTCCTTTGTCATCTGTGTGTCCAAATAAGCAACCTTTCTATAAATCCTTCCATAAACATGTAATCTGTATTGCATCAAAGTCTTCTTTGGTATAATCCCTAAAAGAGACTTTCACATGAGACAAATATGGTCCGTTCTCTTGATATTCAGTGCTGCATGGGTAGTCTTCTCAATCCCACTAATGCCCAATAAGTAAAGGATATTTTTGACAAGTCCTGACTAGTCTGGGATACACAGAAAAGTAATAAAACATATTTCAAAAAGAGACCTGGTATATTTTCAGATCACAGTAAATCTTAACATAAGCCATGTACAATACCAAGCAGCTATTTCTTCTATGGCATACAAATGCAGGCAAGCTTCATCTCCTACCCAGCAACCCCCAGACAGGCTACATCAGAGAGATGCTGGGAAAAATCTCCCTCTGTTCAGTGTTTTGGAAAGGAACAGCCACAAGATCTATGGAGTTGCAGTCTGTGGTTTGGGAAAATGAGAGTTCTGCAAACCGGAGTTTTAACTCGCAGAAAAAGAGCTCAGACCCACAGCAGGATCTTGGGGGAAGACATTAATAACAAGGTAGCATGCAGCCCCCAAGTCAACTGTAATTAAGATGGACTATTTGTCTGCTGCTTGGAAGAAGATGGCTCAGGCAGTGGGTGAGCACAAGCTCCCTGGAGGCTGGTGTGACCCAGTGGGGATTTCATGTGGGGCTTCCCAGATGGAAGCAGAATGGGTGCATATTGCTTTTTCACTGCTGTCATGGTTTCAGCTCAGTCGGTAACAAAGCACCATGAAACCGCTCACTCACCCCCCACCCCCGCACCCGGCCACGTTGGGATGAGGAGAAAATACAAAGGCACGCTCGTGGGTCAAGACAAGGACTGGGAAGGATCACTCCCCACTTATGGTCACGGGCAAAAGACAGGCTCAACTTGGGGAAGAAACAAAATCTATTTAATTTACTACAAATCAAATCAAAAACAAAACACAAGGGTATTAGGAAGGGAAACCAAACATCAGAACACCTCCCCCCACCCCTCCCACCTTCCCAGCTCAGCTCCATTCCCGGTTCTTTCTACCTCCTCCCCCTGGCGGCGCAGGGGAACAGGGGATGGGGGTTGAGTCAGCTCGCCACACATTGTCTCTGCCGCTCCTTTCCTCAGGGGGAAGATTCTTCACTCGTCCCCCGCTNCTCCCATCTCACACTGCTTCAGCGTGGTTTTTACCATGGAGTTACGGCCACCTTCGGGAGCCTCCGCTCCACCGTTCACCCCCATGGGCTGCAGGGGGACAGCCTGCCGTCTCACCACGGGCTGCAGGGCCATCAGCCTCCTCAGGCGCCCCTCCTCCCCCTCCTTCTTCACTGACTCCAGTATCGGCAGAGGTGTTCCTCTCACATTTCCCAACCCCCACACTACCGGTTCCCCTTCTTAAATATGTTCTCCCAGAGGCGCTACCACCGTCACTCCCCTCCTAGAGGCGGGTCCAACATTTTGGCGCGGGGAATTGTTCCAGCAGCTTCTTAAAGGGGCCGCCTCTGCAGCCCCCCTCCCCTGCCACCAAGGAAAACCGTGCCACACAAACCCATAACAACTGCTGATTCAGCATCGCCAGCCTTGCGAAGCATTTGGGCTTTCAAGCCATTTACATCCAAAGGCAATTGAAGAAATCGTTTGACAAGCTTCATCCCGAGATGTTGGCAGATACCCAAGACTGACTTTGTTACTCAAAGATTATGTTTACTGTGAAATGATTTAGGGATTGAGGGATTATCCAACATGGGCCCACAGCCCAACACCTCCAGAAGTACCAAACACCTAATGATTCCTGACAGCAGGAATCAATCTCCAGGAGCTGAGATTCTTTTTCTTTTTCTTTTTCTTTTCTTTTTCTGGGATAAAACAAAACTGTTCTGTTCAAACAGTGCTGTCTACAAATCATTAATAAAGGCAATTGGCTGATTTACATCTGGCATTGCAGAGGTCAGAACAATAAAACATGGCTTTATTTTGCAGCTAATACACACTCTCTGCTATCCTTTATAAAGGCTGTCAAAAGCCAGTGCATGAGGAGTAAGCAAGGTGGAGTACTGCAAGGAGCTAGACGGGGAGGACCAGGAATTATTAGTGTCAGGGGAATATCACAGGAGAAAGGAAGTGGTGCACTTCTAACAGGTTGGAGGGGGGGGTTGTTGTTGGTATTGTTTGAAAGGTTTATGGCAAAAAGAACATGGCTCTGGGTTTTTTATGAGACGACCACTGTGTTATCCTTATCAGGGAGCAGGTTTTTTGTTTACTTTTTGAAGCTGGGCGTGTCATTGGGTATTTCCCTGTGGAAACCCTAGTCCTGTTAAGGAGATCTGGTATAAAGTGTCTTTAGATCAAAGTTTGCATGAGTCCAGTAATTGGAGAATTTCTTAATGAAAGATGTTTAGCAGTAAAGTTTTGTAGTACTACCAGGCCTTTGGGTTTTGATATGCTGTTTACTTCTGTATGCGTAAGTCTCTGCATCTAGTTAAATGGGAGCATTCTAGTCCTCTCCAAATAGACCATTAGCAGCGTGTTTCTTCCAAGGTTGTGAAAATATGGAAACAAAGCAGTGAGTAGATGCCCGCACCAAAGGCCAAACTTCCCCATGCTCAGCAACGAGAATGATTTTTTTTTTAATGCATCTGGTCTGATTTATTTTGGGGTTTGGAAAAATCTGACCTTAAATAGAGGTACTTGAGCCAGGAGATGTCAGGGACAAAGCCTGAAAGCTAACTAAGGTCCAGATCCTATACAAGCTGGTGCACACAGCTGCACTCCAGCTGATTGCAAGGAAAAACAGACAGCCCCATACAGTTTGTTTGGATTATTAGACAGCACAATCAGTGGCCAGTGCTAGGTCTTGAGCTGTTTCTTCATTGTAGAAAATCACAGTTAATAAATTACTTTAGCAGCCATACTCCTCATGTATTTTTTTTTTAAATACTGTATTGAATATTGTGTCTTTTCTATACCCAAAGACCTTCCCCCCCAGAAGCAGAAAACTACTCAAAACCTAAACACACACACAAAAAAAATGTGCTGCAAAAAAATCCTTTGTCTTCCATGTATCGTTCTGATCAAAACCCTGGTTAAATGCTAGACAGCAGGTCACAGCCATTTTCTTAAACTCTAGGGGCATCAAATTTTCCTGTCCATCCTCAGCCTTTCAGGCTGCTTCCCTTAATGATAATATTGATTTTGATTTTAGTTTCATCTAGTTTTAGTCTATCCCAGTGATGGACTCCCACTGCTCCCAACAGGAGATTATTCTGCACTCTGGCAGACCTCACTGATAGGAATCTTTTCCTGACATCCAACTTAAGATTTCTTTTTTGTTTTGTTTAAACTTTTTCTGCTTTGATTGGATGAAGTACTTAAAGCTAGAAGTTAGGGGCAAGAGAGAGGAGAGGGAAGGGGAGGGGAGGCCAGATGAGATAAACTGCCAACCTACTAAAGAGATGTGCAAAAGTTTCCTCCCGAGGACTGACTTTTTATTGCAGCCATAGGTTTTATAGAAAATATATTTGCCCAGAATGCTTTGTAAGGAAAACAAAGGAAAAGAATCATTATTTAGAGGAGCCTGAGCCCAACAGGAGACATATCAATTACTTTCTGCATTGGAAAAAAGACTGTCATTAAGACATGAGCTTCCTGATAAATTTATATCTATATTTTGTAAAGAATTTTAAAATTTTGTGGAATTGGCTATGATTATTTATGTGGATCATTTTGCTACTGCACCCTCCCATATTCTTGTACTGCTGTAAATGCCAGACCAGTCAGATGAGAAGACCACCTAGGCCACTGTCCTGTCTCTAGAAGTTATTGACAGTGATGCCAGGGAAGAGCACATGAACTATTGCTGATCCCCACAGGCCATCCTAATCAATTCTTCTGTCTCCTTTTCATGCATGCATTTCCCAGAGACTGGTAGTCCTTGTAATCCTCTCTCCTACCTCTGATTAGACTGGGTTAGGATCAGTGGCAGGCACACTGAAGATCAGGAGATTAACGGTTCAGAAATCTTCTATGTTGCCCATTTTAATGGCAAACTCCATTAGCTGGAGTTGCCGATGTTGCACCCAAAGGGACATAATCTGAGTTATTTTGTGATCCCGGACAGCTACGAACTCACATCACAAGAAGTCAGACATAAAGATCTCCATGAAGTAATCTACTGAACTATCTGTACTACTGAAAAAATCTGTGAAGAAAATTGCTTGGGAGGAGCAAACTGTATGTAGGACATGGAAAGAATAGAGGAGGAAAAGCAAGATGAAATTGGGCAGGAGGAAAGATATGAAAGTCCTTGAAGTTGAACTTGAAATCCATCCAGGACAGAAGTCACGTATCTTTTGAAGGCCAAAGAAGGCCGTTAGAATGATTGCAGCCTGACTTGCTGCAAAACACAAACGGCAGGATCTCACCCAGTGATTCTCTCATCAGGGTTAAGAACTTGTGATTTTAATTCAAAAATGCAGCCTTTGAAAAAGTTAGTCAGCTTCACAAAAGAGGCTGACTCACCACACCTCTTAGGAACCTGCTCTGATGACTAATTGCTCTTACTGTTAAAAAGGAGCCTCTAATTTGCGACATCAACACTGACAACCTCAAATTCCAGCCACCTCATCTTGGTCTTTTATCTGCTAGAAGGAACTGAAGAAGTGGGTGTGTGCAAAAGAGAGAAAAAGAGATGCTAAGTCTTTCTATAACATGTTTTTCTTGTAAACTGCAGACTGAGGGAAGGTAATCCGCTGAGACAGGAAAGAAATGCAAAAATGGAACATGGTGACGAAGGCAGGCATATTATTAAGGCATTACTGAAAGAGGAAGGGAGAGATTTAGATAAGATCATTTAGATGTCATGACATTTTTGATCTTTAGGAGAATAAGAAGACAAAAACAATCTCTACCTTGCATTCCTCAGGGAACAGGAAGGGGTTGGAAGGGACAGAGTAATGATGAGAAAGATACTGAGATATAGGGAAAGCCTAGGCAAGAAGGTGGGGGTTTTGAGGGAGCAGCAGCAAAACCAAGGGAAGATGGCACAGTAATACGGACTCAGGTGCAAAACTGGACAGATCAAGAGATCTGAGCTGAAGAGGTAAATCAAATATGGTAACTAATCAAAATGTGTGGACTGGTGAACGAGTTGCAAAGGTGGACAAGGAGCCAGAAAAAAACCTAGATACATTATGTGGCATCTTCTGTCTCTTAATTCTACACTTCTTGCTAATAGACCTAAATCCTGACAGCTTAACTTGAAAGCAGCAAATTTCAGTATTGTTTTGCACAACGATAACAGAGAAATATGATTCAGACAAACATGGCTTTTGCAAAAATTAACAAATAAGACCAAATTTTTTAAGTAAAACTTAACCAAGACACTGTAAATCAAGATTTTTTTTCCCCCTTCTAAGCAGTTTATTACTCAGCTGTATAAAAATACTGCTAATAATGAAAGACAAATTGCTGATATATTCTGATCTTTGCATGATGAATGCTGAAGTCAAAAAAAGTCTATTAAGAACAGGAATTGTAACAGGTGAATTCTGGCAAGACATATGTAAAATCCACACAATTCAGCAAACTTAATTCCCTTGACAAGCATTTCTGTAACCAGCTATAACTGTGTACCTTCTAAAAACCATTTAATAAGACCCAGCATATAATTTTGGTGTCCTGTGTGTATCAACAGCCAGTAAGATCAGAACTCCTCATTGACTGGTGGGAGTTGAAGTTCATGCCCTGGGTCACTGAAAGGTAATTTCCTTTAGCTTTGCAATAAACTCTCTGTATTGACCTAAGACCTCCAACATTACAAGTGGTTAACAGCATCCATAAAAATAAAATGTGGGTCCAAAATATCTGAATTTGAGTAGATTTGCTAGAATTTTATTAATTTATAGAAGTTGAAGGTTATGCCATATGTCACTAGAAAGTAATTTTCTCTGAATGTGCAATAAGGGCTTAGATTTGATTTATGACCTAAATATTGCAAGATATTAATACATCTCCACACCAGATGGTAATGTACATGTGAGGAAATGTACCTTTTCTATCCTAAAATTGCAAGAATTTTCTTTAATTTACTAGGATAAACTCAATCAATGGCATTCATTAATTTTTGAACACTGAGCACTTATGTAGAATGTCCCCATCTCTCAAAGAGATAGCTGTGTTATTTCTCTATGAAATACATTCAAAATGTTTCCAAAAAATACTTCAGAGACGATATATGTGGTACCCACGTGTATGTCTACTAAGGTTGTCCAGACTTGACATACTTCTAGAAACAGACAATGTTTTGGACTCTGGGGATCCAATTTAGACGCTGTTGGGGATTACAGCTGCAAACAAATAAAGGGGAAATATATATTCAGAATCTATTTACAGAAGCTAACAAACACATCAGGCAGGTTGGAGGGAAGGGCTCCTTTACAACTCCAGGGCAAAAATTCATGAGAAGACTGTACAGCTATTTTAAAATTTACTGATGTGTTTTTGTGAAATGCAAAGATATCCCAAACTTTGTTTTCTAGGGACAAGAGGTAGTTCACTATTTTCTGCTGTTTGCTCATAACTGCATTAAGTCCAGTGATTTCCTGGAGAGATGTTAATATCTTATTTATATACTGGGTAAACAATATGTACTTTTCTACCTCCAGAATAAAAGATATGCACCAGAAATTCTCATATTCCCTGGCTATCAGTGCATAAAATCAATCTCTATGCCAATTCCTTTTGGAACTACAAGTACAGACTAAATAATAAGGGTTTGTTTCTAATAAGAATTTCCATCCCTTAGGAAATTCCAGTCTTTCACAAAGTAGTTTCATCTTGAATCAGGAGATGTTAATATGACAGTCACCTGACCCCAGGGAGGACCACAGTGTGTGATGGGAATTGAAGTCCAGCTGAGGAATGCAAATCACAGGGAAGGACAGAAATGCAAAGCACCAATGAACAACTGTACCCAGATCCTCCCACAAAATCCATTTTAATGTTGTTTCAGTACAAAACAGTAATTTTGATTTTACAGGTGGCCGCTTTCATTTTAAATTCACCTCTCTTCTGCTCAGTGGCATTAACTCACCCTAAACGTGACATTAGCACAAATGGAAAATGTGATACAGGGAAAAGATATCATTTGAAAGGTTAGGTGGGCATTGTTCATAAACATACTGCTGCATGTTTAAAGTTTTGCTTCATAGTTTATTTGCACTCTGTATTGGGTTTGCATGGCAAGGTTTTGGTAGCAGGGGGCTCCAGGGGTGGCTTCTGTGAGAAGCTGATAGAAGTTTCCCTTATGTCCCATAGAGCCAATACCACTAGCTCCAAGACGGACCCACCACTGGCCAAGGCCGAGCCCATCAGCAATGGTGGTAGTGCCCCTGGGATAACAGATATAAGAAGGGGATAAAAGTTGCTGCACAACAGAAACTGCAGCAGGAGAGAGGAGTGAGAACATGTAAGAGAAACAGCCCTGCAGACCCCCAGGTCAGTGAAGAAGGAGGGAGAGGAGGTGCTCCAGGCGCCAGAGCAGAGATTCCCCTGCAGTCCCTGGTGAAGTCCATGGTGAGGCAGGCTGTCCCCCTGCAGCCCATGGAGGTCCATGGTGGAGCAGATATCCACCTGCAGCCCATGGAGGACCCCACGCTGGAGCAGGTGGGTGCCTGAAGGAGGCTGTGACCCAGTGGGAAGCCTGCGCTGGAGCAAGATTCTGGCAGGACCTGTGGCCCTGTGGAGAGAGGAGCCCACACAGAAGCAGGTTTTCTGGCAGGACTTGTGACCCCGTGGGAAGGACCTACACTGGAGCAGTCTGTGCCTGAAGGACTGCAGCCCTTGGGAGGGACCCACTCTGGAGCAGTTCATGAAGAACTGCAGCCCATGGGAAGGACCCACGTTGGAGCAGTTCATGCAGGACTGTCTCCTGTGGGAGGGATTCCACACTGGAGCCAAGGAAGAGTGAGTAGTCCTCCCCCTGAGGAGGAAGGAGCAGCAGAGACAACGTGTGAAGAACTGACCCCAACCCTGATCCCCCATCGCCTGTGCCACTGGTGGGGAGGAGTTAGAGAATTCAGGAGTGAAGCTGTGCCCAGGAAGAAGGGAGGGGTGGGGGGAAGGTGTTTTTAAGATTTGGGTTTATTTCTGATTATCCTACTCTGATTTGATTGGTAATAAATTAAACTCATTCTCCCCAATTCCAGTCCGTTTTGCCCATGACGGTAACTGGTGAGTGATCTCTCCCTGTCTTTACCTCAACCCACAAGCCTTTCGTTATATTTTCTCTCCCCTGTCTAGCTGCGGAGGGAGAGTGACAGAGTGGTTTTGGTGGGCACCTGGCCTCCAGCCAAGGTCAACCCACCACATGCCCTCACATCACTCTGCTGCTCTTAGCAAGGAGCCAGAGTCAGATCCACACTCACATTTCTTTGGCGGCCACTGTTGTTTCCAGTACTGGGCTTTCAGCAAGTGTGACTTTCACCTCAGCTCTGCCTGTTGCATTTTGTCCCTGAATCCTTGCAGGGAGCCATCTAAAAGGCCTTCAGGCTCTGGGAGTTCAGGAAATGCTTTACACGATTAAGTTTACAGTGAAAGCGTGGACCAAAGGCCTTAAACACCTTGTGATTGCCTGCTGGGAAGCCAATGGACATGTGAACAGTGGGGGTCCCGTCAAATGACAGAGGACATGGGTTATTATTTCCCTTATCCTTCTCTGCCATCCCAGACCTGTTATTTCAGGGCAGAACAGTCAGCAGAGGAAGCGGAGTCTGACTCCCCAGCTTGGTTAGCATTTCAGATGCAAGACACCAGGTGGCTGGAGTGACGAGAGGCTGTCACAAGCTGAAATGTTTGCTGTCTTCAATGAGAAATAACACTCTGAGAAAAGTCTCTCCCCTGCGAAGGTCCAACCTGGACCAGTCGGGGACAGGGGTGGGGGGGAGTTATACAGGTTGGCAGCCAAATTCACTCCTACTTTCTGGTTATGGTATGGACAAAGGCATACAGCAACCAGCCACGGCTGGGAAGTACGGGACAAGATGTTGCAGTAACTGATGAATTGAGAAACAGCATTAGCAGGAGAAGTGAGTGACTGATGGTTGATTTGTCCCTAGCACATGCCAAAAGAACAAGCTTCCTCCTGTAAATTGTTTTCTCCCTGCCTCAACCAAAAGAGGGCTGCTATTCTGGTGAAGTGACAGATGCTGCTACCAGTCAGACGACTAAGCAAAAATGCTCTCATTTTTAGGAATATGGGAAGATGAGTTCTAGTATCCAAGGGTAATTTCTTACTATTTATTCTCACTTGCCCCTGGCACATTCCCTGCTAGCTATAGAGTTTTCCTCCTGGGTAGCAGACTCAAGCCTTTTCTATAGTCTTTCTTATAAGCCATAAACAGGAAAGTACAGTATTTCTGCCAAAATACACACAAATACAGAGATATTAATGCAATATTGCATGTGCCAGTAACATCCCAGAGCCATTGCTGGGGGCTGGAGCATCATTGTTATATAGGCACAATTGTGACCATGATGTGAGGGCAAATGAGAATCCAGTTTCACAGAAATTTAAAGCAGTATTTTTCCACTTAGGAAAAGGCACACACAATTGTCTTTTGTCTTTTCTGTGTCACTACTCATCTTAACCTGGGACTGAGTCTTGTATATGCTAGGTGTTGTACATAAAGAATTAAAAACAGACACTGTTTCAAAGAGCTTTCCACCTAGGTTTAAAGCAAGAAATGCATAAGAGAGGCAGGAATGTAGGGAAATAATAAGATGATGTGGGTCAGAGTGAGATACCAGAGCCAGAAAAGTATTTGTCATGGGTTTTGCAGGCATCACAGTGGTAAGTTTGATTTAGGAAGCATTTTGGGGCAGGTTGATGAGATAGCCTTGTAGACATTTGAGAGAGCATGAGGAACAGTATGGGATAAACACAAGGATAATTTGAAGATGGAAGAAGTGTGCGAGGGAAGACTGGCACCAGGGGCCAACTGAAGGTGAGAACCAATCTTTCCAAGCTGAATGACAGATGAGGGAGAGGGTGGGTGAAGATGGACTGTGAAAGCAAGTATGTGCAATATATGTTTGAAGTGATATAGAAAGGGTGTCACTGGAAGGCAGGATATGGCGGGATAACACGCTGACAGCAGTGGGCTGGGAAAGGGATCTCTGCATCTCTATCCTGGAAAGATGTGTGAGTGGAGCCAGGCTGCATTTGTTAATACCAGAGGAAAGGGCATTCCCTGCAGTCATTATGAGATACAAAGTGAGAGGCTGGACAAAAGTTTTGGCTGTGAGGCAGGAGAAGAAAGGTCACATTTATTTAGAAATGTTACGACGGAAAAAGCTTCTTGAGGCATAGCCTGGATGTGAAGCTTTAGACTATAATCCAGACTGATGCCCAAGGTTACAGGGCCAGCATGGGGATACACACACTGCAGGAGCTAAAAGGCAGCAGGAAATCAGTGGGGTGAAAAATTAAAATCTTTGCACTAGCCTTTATGACCCAAAGTGGTCAGTAGGCAGCCCCAAGGAGATGTCAGAGATTTCCTAGTAAAATGATAGAAATGTTATCTTGGAGAAACAATGCAGCTGGTGTTTATCCAGTGTAGAAATGACAGCCTGATGCCTTACTAGAAATTGCATGGCACTGATTTGTCTTTGGATAATTGTTCATCTTATGCATTGTAAGTTACTTGTTGGCTAACACCCAGGACTCCTCAGACTAGCTTTGGCATCCCCCGTCTAAGCTGTGATAATTTTCATATTTCACATGTCTTGGCTTTCACATAGACACATAGCATGCATAGGATTTTCTTCTGTGAGTAGTGGGTGCATCTGAAACAGGGATGCCACAACACTATTGCTAAGAGATGCAATTCTGCCCCAGGTCCCCATGAGCCAACCTGGACCTGACCGTGGGAATGGGATTCGCTCTCTGCAGATGCTGATAGCTGTCATTACACTGCTTGATGAACCATGCTTTTTATTTCTCTGGTTTTCATTATTCAGTATGTGTTTATAATAGGAACAAATTATTATTATTTATTTATTTTCTGCAGGCAGAGAAAGATTTCCACAGTGTGGAGTATAACATCTCTGTAAACACAGGAGTAGGACAGCCTGTTTGATTCCCCTTTAGCCCTGGATACAAACCTTATGACCAAACTTTTCTCAAGGGACCAATCCTTGTCTTCATTTTCATGTGGTAAGGGCCACACAACCTAACCTCTCAACAGTTGGATCTCTCAGTGGATTCTGATTGGATCCTTCCCAACCACGTTTCTTAAAATCATCAGCAGAGCAGGTGGTAGCCAGAGTTTGTACCCTTCCACCCCATCTTCCAGAGCCTCTGGCAAATAACCATGAGCAATTACTTAGAAGCAGCTTCTCTTGACAATGAAAGTCATATTTTGTTTTGAAAATACCCTGTGCTTGAAGAAAAAGTTAAAATAAAAACTCTGCGCCCATAATATCTATCCTTTGCATTTACTTTGCCTCACTTTCATCTGCTCTCCTGGGGAACCACTATGGCATGCTTGCTGCAGCCCCCGGCTTTATGCTCTTGACAGCTTTGTCCTCTTCTTTGTGGGTCCAGTCCTTTAACAGATCAGTGTCTTTTGATCTCACTCCTCTCAGCATTGTCAAAACAGCCTTGTCAAAACAACCCTGTCACTGGGATTGGGAATGAGGAGTCCTTCACAGCTATAAACCTCTCTTATGTTTGAGACTTTACATCTTATCTGGGCCACTCTTTTATATCTGCTGTCTTTCTTTTTCTCTTTTTCACTAGAATGATGGATTTCAGCAGGGTGACTTTACACAGGTGCACTGAGGGGCATGTGGTATTAATGAGTCATATTGCAAATATTTCCTTATTTTCCCTAAATTTTATCACTGCAGTGCCTGACCACCTCATGAGACCAAAGGATGACAGGGAAGTGTGAAACTAAAGGCATATGGATACTATACAGTTTTTGTTAGCAGTCAGAAAGGTTATCTGTGAAACATGAACGATAGGTTTTATTGGTCCTGGACCAATAAATCTTAAAAGAGTTTAACTAAAGTTTATGCTAAAAGCATTCTATTTTCATGTAGCTAAAATAATCAGGATGAGCCACCACTATCCAAGGGTATATTATGACTCCCTCTTAGGCAAGGGGCATCTAGAGAAATGTAAAGGGAAGAAGATGATTAAAGAACTTTTAAGCTCAGTGGGCAGGGTTTTGGAGGAAAGACTTTGGGATTTAGCCTCTTATCTGCAGTTTTCCACTTTCACTAAGACTAAAGAGAGATAGGAGAACTAATTTCTTCTTTGTTTCCATTATAAGGAGTACATTTTTCCAATGTAACCCCTGGAAAAGATATCATCAATCACTGCTCTTTTAAACTGGGAGTTGTGACTTCCAAGAGTTTGATGAATAGGTCCAGAAGTTACTGTAGTTTGTGACCTTCCTTTCTGGACAGATGGAAAGAGAAATTCTGAATTTCTTATGCTTTGTACCTCTTTGACTCTGATTAGGAGTCACAATGTAGAGAAGATTTGGAAAAAAAACTTGGCTGGATATTGGCACAGAGGAGAAGAGTGTTTGGCTGAAAACTGTAGCATTTGTCACCAAAAAAATAAAATAAAAACAACTCCACAAGGGGGAAAACTTTTTTTCTTTTTTAGTTATCTGTCCCACAAAAAAAAAATCTCTATGATGCTTCATTTGTGACTCAGAGGTATTTGATAGGAAAGTTTTTTAAAAATAATTTGAACTATATATGGAATTTTATATAAAATTCAGTTTGTCATCTGCAAACAGACATGTCCAATATTATAATAACTGCTGTTAAGAACCAGTGAGGTAGCTAGACTCCTTGACTACACAAATCCTGGAGGGCTAACCCTCTGAGGTGCCTTAGTCCATCAGTACTAAGTACCTGCACACCAGGGCTGGAGTACCTGTACACTCCAGAGTTGCTCCTTCTGGTGTGTCAACAGCTGAGACCCAGAGGGACAACCAGTAAAACCAACTTGTATGTTAACATTTAAACATCAATGGATTTTAGAGACTTCAGATATGGTTGAACAGCTGCTTGATTTGGGGGATAATAGGAGGTATTGGTAAGGGTAAAAATCTTCCAGCATCCCAGGCTTCAGACTTGGTTTCTTTGATGGCAGAAGATGCCTCTGACCTGCGATGACTGTAGTGTGCGAGTGTGATCCTGCTGTAATTCTTCAGGCTTGAATCAATCATGCCAGCAAAATCAGTGCTTCTTTGATCAGAACAGCTCACTGTCCTGCATGGCTGAAGGTATAAAACCACCAGCCCTCCTGTTCGAAGTAGAATGGGCATTCATAAATCAGGCTGGCAGACCATAAATTCATTTACCCAAGAGAGACACAGTCAAAAGCAGCTCAATGGGCTTTTAAAGGCCTTTGTGCAATGCTGGAAATAAACAAGGGATGGAGGGGGGCTGAGGAGAAGAAGAAAGTAGCATCTTTTTCTTCTGCTGAGTGAGGTACTGCTGGTCTGGTATAGGGTCGTCTTTCTTTGCTACTTGGTGCTGAGGGGCTTTGGGAGGCTAGGGCTGGTTCTGCTAGAGCTGTGGTACAAGCGTCTCACTCACTGCTAAACAGAGATGAGGTTGGGGTAGGGACTTATGGGTCTCTTGGCAAAAGCCTTAAGTAGACCTGAAAGAGTCCTACTTGGCATGGCTGATGATACAAACTCTCTCCTGCCTGCTTCTGCTGGTCTCCAGCAAAAGCTGAATAGGAAATAATCTCACAGCTGAGTCTCAGACTCAGACTTCGAGGCGTCCTCAGTTAGGCTGAGCAGCAGGGACTCTCCCTGGCTGTGTTTCTAGGCAATGCCACATGTTTGCATCTGGATTTAGTTTTGTGGTAGAGCAGAAAGACCATCAGACATCCAGACTCAAGTCTCAGCCCAGTCTATAAAAAAAGAGTCACTTAAAAATCTTGCATGCAGTCATGCAAAGCACAGCAAGTGAAACCTTTCAAGTGCATCAGAACAAACCTGAGACACAGTTTCCATGGCTGTTTCCCTTTCCCTGCTATCTGATTTCATCTGGCTTGAGAAATATATATATATTATATATATATATATTTAAACAATATCACAGCAACTATGGCAGTTGCTTCTAATAAAATAGCTCTGCTGAAATAATGCAGTGTCTGAGAGATTGGGTGTAATATGGTTAAATGCTTTTACAATCCCCCATTAAAGTAAGTAGATAGAAATTCATAAAATATTTATAGCATTTGAAAAGTGTTCATTCCCAGATCCATCCAGAATGCAAAGTAGGCCCAGAGCAGCAAGTGCTGAAGACAGATGTTGATACCATGATGTTCCTCTTGCATTGAAAGAGAAGATGGACTTAGGTTAAATCACATTGCTGAAAAGTAGGATGTTTGAGATCAAATCCTGTGCTGCAGTTTGTTTTAATCCAGTTACTAAACAAAGCAGTCCTCCGTTTTCCTGCTGAGGATGATGGAAATAACAATCCCAGGCTGGCAAGGACAGTACATTTCTACTGTTCTTATCATGAGTCCAGGGGCATTAATGAGACCTTGGAGTGGGAAGAAGAGCTGTGATTTAAATCTAAGTGATGAGAGAGGGGTTGGTTGCTTTTGAGTCAGCGCTGAGATGACCTGATCTCTCGCTCAAAAGGCGTCTGGCTGAATGGCTTCCTGTCTGTGGCGAAGGTAATAGCAAAGCTGGCTGCATCCCCCTCTTTGGCAATTATAGTTGAGTCCCCTGGGTATTAAAATAAGCTGGCGCTCCTCCAAAGGCTAGGTTTTTAAAAGCAAGAAAAAAAAAATTGTTTTTCACCTGAGCAAAGTACATGTCTGTCTTCTTGTGTCGAGCCCTGTGTCTGCAGCCACAGACGGCTCGATGCAATGCCTGGGGAAAGACGAAAGGGCCAGGAAAGCTTAAGGACTATAAAAATAACTGCAGGATTAGAAGAGGTGGCTATGAGAGGGACTAAGATGAACTGCCTGAGCAGAATTAAGTCAAGACCTGGTGTTAATCCAGCAGCTTTAGGTTGAGAGCAGCTTTGAACTCTTTGATGAAGCTGTGGACAAGGTTTTGACAGAAGTAATCTACAGCTACAGAGGAATAATCACCTCGACAAGCAATGGGAGGGAGGAAATCTTCTGTTGGTGAGGAGGAGGTGGGAAATGACCAGTGCAGCACCCCTGTGTGGCTGTGTCTGAGGTGTCACACCAGAGGGGACTTCTTCTGTACATCACACAGAGAACAGTCCCAGACTCATCTCTGTCATTGACTCCTAGAGAAACTCCTTTGGAGGGAAGTATGTAGCAGAAATTAAGATACCTGTGGATCCCAAGGACCATTATCCCAGGGTTGAATTCCTGCAGTAAATATCCCAGCTGTTTCCAGAAAAAGTTTGGGAAACAACCCAGGACAAAATGTTCTTCATCCTCCTGTGCCAGTCTGTTTTGAGCAGTCATCATCTTGACATCTCCTGCAATTATTGGAAAGCTCCTAGCCATTCCTGTTCATTAGAGATCCCAATTCTCATTCACGCCAGCTTTACCTTCATGTCACTCAATTGATTCCATAGCAAAGGAGACGAGAACCTGGGTTCCTATTTCTCATTTTGCAAGAACAGCTAAATTAACCCTGGGGTCAAAGCCAAATGCCAGCCTCTCTGAACTCCTCCAGGATTCAGTGGCTATACAGCAGTATTGCTGTAAAAGTACCCAAGCTCATTTTAAACTAGCAGTACTCTGCTCAGAGGGGGCAAATTTATTCTTTTTTTTTTTTTTAGGACTTTGTAGTCCTCATCGACCTCCAACCTGCTGTTACCTAACTCTAGAAAGCTTCTGTTTCCCCTGTATGCAGACTTTTAATATAGACATCCTCTCAGCTGGATACTGTGGTTAGGACTTTACTCACTATAAACTGGCAATAATTTCACCCAAGCTGAGGAGTTTGTCCAAGTTTCATTGAAAATACAGTCTTTTACTTCCCAGCCTGCACTCAGCTGTGGTGTTGCTATTCTGGTTACACAATTACTGTATCTCATCTCAGAGACTGCTGCACATCAGAACTGAATCTCTCACTGGTGTGTAAATTAGAGTAAAACAGAGCTTTGGGATCCATTAAGGAGAAAGTGTCAATCTAAGGTTATTTTTTGCTTAGGTTTGCTTCCAGTTTTCTTCACCTTGTTTTATCCTCCAGCATGGCAGCAAGTTTTGTATGTTTATTAAATGCACTAAATATTCCTTTATAAATATGTATTTATTNGCTATTAAATGAATTAAATAGCATTAAAAGCTTACTATTTTCCATCGTATTGGCAGCTGATCTGTCTTTCTTTGACTAGCTCTGAACTGTTAGCTGAACTTGCCTGCATGTTAAACCCTCATATGCTCCACTTCGTGGAGTTCCTCTCCTGCTGTACAAGAGTGTATCTGTCTGAGAGGGAGCAGGAAAGTCGGTCTTCTGATTTATTGCTGAGGGGGAGCAATAAATTTTCTTTAGGGGAAGCACAAGGATGTAGATCATAGATGTGGGAACTCTGGATCAATATTTTCTTCTTTTCTCTCAGATAGGGTGTAAGTAGCCACTGATCCGTCCTCACCGGAGCAAGCAAAGTGAATAATCTCTCAGTGTTATCTTCTTCAAGTCTGTGCTACTACAGAAAGACAAGTCCAAGAAGCCCAAGGATTTTTTTTTTTTTTCTAACCTTTACAGTAGTTTTTTTAGGCCCACTAAATGCTTAGCAAATATGACCTGTTCTCTGTACAGGAAACCATCCCTGTGGCTTGTGTAGCTGCTTCTTCCACCTAATATGTGAAGGACAGCATTGCAATCACTCTATCATCTTCTCTTCAAAGATGAAGATGAAACAGCATGTTCCCAGCATCTGCAAGAGTTGCCGTAGTTAAAACCTGAGCGTGTGAACTCAGGAGGAATGGGAATCCCCTGCAGGCTTACCCAAAAAGACACACTCCCCAAATGTCCTTGCTGTAGAATAGCAAGTCCTCGGTGACCCAGGCCAAGCAATGGACTCTTTGCAATAATACATTATATTCATATATTTCATACAATTTATTCAAGACTCTTTTTCACTGCCTTTGTCTTCAGGATTACTGGACCACTAAGGGATTAGATGAGTGAAAACTGAGGTAACAGAGAAAACATACCAGGAACGTTGTATTTAGAATAGCTCTGATCATGCTTTTCAGTTTCTGGACATCTCCTGTCCAAGGATTTAAGGCCTCTTACCAATGCTCATTACCTGTTAAGAAGATGTATTCTGTTATAATCATCACAATCCTCTTGCTTGGCTAAAATCACATATTAAACCCATGCCTGAGCCTAGAATTAGGACCTGCAACACAGGCTCCTCCTGCTCCCTGTCCCCTAAATCTCCTTATCTGCAGCCCATCTTCTCTATTTATCTGCCCTATAATGCAAGAAAACAGACACACTAGTGGAAATTTGCGCTAGCACCCTAAATCTATGTAGGGGCATGTGGTAACCTGCTACTTGCCATCAAGGGCAGATTTGTCTGGTCAAGATGGGTAGTTCTGCTTTCTAGTGTTAAAGGATGCTACTTTTGAATGATCATATACACTTTTCCTACACAGCAAATGCCGAATAACCTCTCTTTTTTCCTTCTTCTCCTTTTCTCACTTACAGATGCTGGCTGCGCAGCTGGTAAAATAGATAGGTCTTTCTAACTCTTTCATGCATGCTCGATGAGTCCAGGTAGCTTTATAAATATGGTAATGGTTTCCAGAGCATGTCTGGACTGGAAATAAGACAGCAAGCCACAGAGGCTGGACTTGGAGAGATAACTGCAGAAACAGCTCCGCTGCAGGGGAGACTAAATCCTCACTCCAGGTCAAATTAACTGCCACCCCCCTCCCCACCATTAGTATGAGGAAAGCTCTTGTGCTCACCTGTTTGCTGATTACATCCATGAAGAAAGCAGCAGCTCTTGTTTAGTTTATTACCAGAAGGCCCAAGCTTGTGATAAAACGCATTGATTTATACAATGGGGGATCCTGCCTGGCACTTCAATGCAGTTGTCCTGCTGAGAAAATTACAGATAAACTCTTAATTTATTCTCCCTTTAAGGGAGAGGGGAAAAAAAGAGAAAGGAAAAAAAAGGCCCCAAACTCAACAACAACCTTCTGATGTGTGTTCATGAAAAGGTTAGTTTTTACTAGTCTGTTTCTGAAGGCTGATTCCCTGGAGGTATCATCCTGGGGTGGCTCCCATCAAGGACTGGACCCAAGGGCCATTTATTATGGTCCCTCCAGCAGAGGTCTTTCCCCCAGAGGCTGGCTCATGGTGGCATCTCACTCAGGTGAGTGGGACACCATCCGCTGTGCTTCTGGTGGCAAGGATGTGGCTGTCTCTGCCCAAGATCACACTCAGGCATTTCCAGGACTCTCTGGAAAAGTCATCACCTTTTCTATAGCAGACGATAATCAATAGTGACTGGTAGTTTAGCCAAGGGGGCAGGCAAAGAGGAAAGCTGTGATTTCTGGGACAGGTTAGAGTAGTTTAAGATGAGGGAAGCAGAAAAAAAAAGCAAGGGAGTGGCAAGAGGAAGGAGATGGATCTCAGCTTCACAAGCAATGCATTTGACAGATGTTTGAGATCTAACCTTGCCTTAAAAAATTAATATTGCCCAGAGCTCAGAAGTAAAATGAAGCAGTACATCTAACCTGCCAGAAGTGCAGCGCTGGCATCGTGCACGCTTCTCTCCTGTTACGTGCTTGTTTGTGCTGGGATTTGGGGATGACTGACAACAAAAATTCTCGCTAGGGAAAGGAGTCACTGCTCCACAGCCCTGGCTTCCCTTGTAGCTTCTGGAAGCACCAAAGCTTGTTAAACAGTAACGGGTTTAGAGGGCAAGGGATGCCATACTGTGAGGGAAGAGACGTTCAAATGCATCCAGTGGAACAATAATCCAGGTCCCATGAGCTGTATCTGGGACTTTCAGCATCATGAAAGGAGCCCTACACTTGAAATGAAGGGTTGTCATGGATTAGCAAGCAAGTTTAAGGTGAATTCACGCCTCTCTCACATGACACTTAAATGTATATCTACTCTGCCTCTTCCTTTTGGTGTCTGATCTGGCCAGGTCCCTTCCTTTTCAAATACACTTTGTTTCTTTCCCATTTTGAGAAAAGCTGAGCTCTTCAATTGCTGGTGTCATGCTGTTTGCACTTTGCTGTCTTTTCTAGATTTCTACAATATTCTTTGTGCAATAAGGTGACAAAAATATGTATGTTATCCCTGTTCTGACAACAGAGCAAAAGTTCATGTATCTGGACACCTGCCCAAAAACACAGAGCAGCCCTCCTGGCCAGTTGACTGGGGCCTGAGTCTTCCCAAATTTGAATGGCCTGGCATGATATCTTCCAGGAATTTTAATTCTGTTGGTGCAGCAAATGCACCCAAGCAATGTCCTCTAGATCCTCCCTACACATGCATTTATCTAGGGGTAAAAAAAGGATGGAAAAAAAATAGCAGAAAAAGAAAGAACTCATCATTTCCTGAGATTTTCCTTGATAATTTAGGCATACAGCATAGACCTTATCAAGTTTTCAGATTTATTTCCTAAGGTTGGAAAAAATAGCTGGAAGCCCTACTCCGTACAATATTTCTTTAACCTCCCCTTTGTTTCTGACAGTGATAGATTTTACCTTCCTCAGTTAAAAAATCTTGCCCTCAGACTTGCTCTCCCTGGATAGCCAAGAGAAAAATCAACCAGATGTCACCTTTCTGTCCACAGTCCTTACTCTGAAGGACCCACAGGCCAGCACCAGCCACTGTTCTCCACCCTAATCCTTCCTCATGCAGCTCTTGCCTAAGAAGGAGCAGGAAAGCATTAAGGAGTGAAGATGAAGAAAATATTCAGCAATAGGTAGTCAGTTTTATACAATTCCTCAGCCCACAGTGAGCCCATCCTCTCTCTACTATTGAGCTTGATGACAGCAGGTTTGTCCCAGTGCTAAGAGCTCTACTCCCATTATAGGTACTGTCAGAAGGAAAGCAGGGCTGGACTCCGGTTAAGTTTTTTGCCTCCCTCTGTATTTGTAGTTCAGCTGGGGGAGAGGGCACAAGTTCCCTGCCCACTATGTATTTGCCAGTGCTCGCCCAAGACTTTCTACACACTCTGTAGCCTGGTGTCTCATTCCAGTTGCGCTTTCTGCACAGATAAGCCACCATTTTCCACCATGATGGTTGGGAGAATATGCTCAGCAGAGGCATCATGATGCCTATTCACAGCTTTCCTCCTGCCAAAGTTAACAGTGTTCCCCTCCTTAGCCTTGACAGTTTTTCATTTTTCTGTGCTCCTTCAAACAATTTGTGGGGCTTGTTTTTTTTCTTTCTGAATCCGTGGCAGCTATCTTTAATTAAATCACAATTCCCTAGGTGGTTTCCCTCTTCTGTTGCTGATTAGCGTAGCCAATATCTATAACCCCCCCACTGCTGGAATCAAGACTTAGAGGTCTCGCGTTTCCCAAATCTCTTCTCCATCTCTCTCTAAATACAAGTGTTACCATTAATAATGATAAAAGCATTGTATGGAGCTTCTCATTCCTTTGGGGCCCAAAGGGCTTTTCAGACCCTGAAGGGAGACAGGCTATCTACTCATCACCTTGCAAAAAGCTGCTCTCTCTATGGAGAAATGCAGCATGTGTCCTGTGATGGGAGCACTGCATGGCAGAAATGGTTTCTTGCTCAAAAGCTAAGGGATCCTCATGCTGTGATCCTGCCGCAAACACAAATAGCCAGCTTGTGCCACTGGGTGAAGCTTGTGTCAGGTGTATGAATCAAAATACGAGAAGCAATGGAGACTGCACTTGTTCTCACAAGCTGCCTTTGTACCCATGAAAAGGGGATTACCATAAAGGTTTGGCAGAGCAACCCTGGCTAGTACAACTGCGGTCCCTCTTCAGGTGAACTAGGTACACCCAGTCTTGTCTGAATGCAGTCTTTCACCATACATTTTCCTCTGAAAGGCTGATCCTTTTCTGATTCAGCCCGTCTCCACCTCGTACCCTGCTGCAGCTGTTTGCTTAATGCTTTGTCTGAAGGAAAAGCATCAATTACTGAATCACTCACCTCATCTCCCACAGCACCACAGGCTTTGTAGCCTGCTCCCAGCCCTCTGTCAGCTGTGGCTGATGCTAATTAGGTTATAGGATGACGGTGGCTCAGGGCATTATGAAGGACATTATCACTGTATACCCCATAAACATTACCCCATCAGTAATTCTCTTGATATATTTCTTTACCTCTTCCGCTGCTTTCCTTGTGTTCCTTCCTTTGACATCTTAATTCTAGGGCTCCACAGGGTGAGTTTTTAGATGGTTTTTCTTCTCCTCTGCAGATACATATTGCTTTATCACTGTCTGTTTTACTTCAGAAATTTTTTTCCTGCTTCCATCATATCTTTTTTCTTTCAAAAGATATAACTGCCAAAATGGAATAAAATTTGATGCAATTTCTATTTAAAATACTTTGATTGCAGGGGAAGGAGGAGGTTAAATGTCAATGAACACATTGCTCTAGCTTTTAGGAGAAGAATTTCAACTAATTGTTGCATACATGCATATTTTCATATATAAAAAATTATCACCCTTCAGAATGCTCGCAAATTTCTTTGGCAAACCTGACAATGGATGAGAAACAACAAAAAAAAAACCTTTCAGTTTATAGATGGGATCTGAGGAGTCCGTGTTTGGTCCCATGGTTATTCCCGATTTGTTAGGCTCTACAGGATCAGGAAAACGACACAATCTTCCCTGGGCAAAGGCCAATGCTGACACAAAGAGGGGCAGGACCTCCTGGTTGGGGCAGAGGACGCAGCAGCCCTGCCTGCATCCCCTTAAAGTAGCTGAGGAGTCACAGCCCCAGTTTGGGTAATGTGCCCCAAATCAAATGGGAAGTCTGGAAATTCAGATCAGTTCCCTGAAGTTGTTGCATCGCTTTAAACCACATGCTCCTTTGTCCTCCATATACATCTCGGTGGCATTTCTCACCGTGAGAGCATTCAGCAGCTTTGCTGGGTCAGGGCACAGCCAGACCCTGTATCTGCACTGGAGGAAACACAGCCCGGACTGTGCAGATAATTTGATATCTGTGTTTGCAGCATCACTCTCACAACGGCCTTGTCTCTGCTATTTCCTGGGGACCTGACTAACACCTTTGCTGGCCTCTTGATCCCCATGTCTTTGAAACACTTCTTGTCATTTAGCTTTCCCTTCACCGCCACCACCTTCTCCTGCTTTGCTTTTGCTTTTCCCCCTTGTGTTGTTTCATGCTGTTTATTGCAGAAGTCTCTTTACCTGCTCAATCAGTAGTATTACTACATGCCCCTTTGTTCTATTCATCTATAGGGAAAAAATGTGGTAAAAATCATAAGCTATGGAAATCACAAAGTGCATGTTGGGGGGAAGGGGGGCGGATATGGCAATTTTCCTCTGCCCAGCAAAGGGTCACCTTGAAATTAAGGGTGAACCAACCATCAGATAGCTCTGAGCTCCAGACTCACTAATTCAAAATGTCCTTAATATTGCAATAACAAGAATCAAGCCTATATACGATGCTGCCAACACTTTCTCCCTCTCTGGTTTCATTAGGAAGCAGGGAGGAGCAAAAACTATTTCAGATGCTCAAAAACAACAACAAAAGTATGAGTCTAGAAATGCACAAAGGTTTGGCATTTAAATATCACAGCTGTAGCCTTCTTAGAAATACCAGAGATACATAATGAATTATAGATTTGGCTGAGCTGCAAAATTCAGCCCCCCTGCTTGTCCTTTAGTGAAGTTCTGGTCTGACCCAGGGGTTTGGTTCAGGTCCATCTCTAATTCTGAGTTCACTCCCTCTGTGATCCCTGACTTTTCCTGCACTCCCCCAGGTTTAACTTTGAATGTTAATGAACCGGGACACATTGTCAGGCAAAGGGAGGCAATGGCAGGGTTTGAACATTTGACACTTGAGGAGCTCAGGGTAGGGTTATAGTTCCTGAGGCTTGGTATGGGCATTTACACTCTTTTTTTTGTTTTAGTGTCTCTCTCCTGCTCCAGTAATACTTGTCAACACTCCTTAACATGAGACGTTAAAATGTTAACGTGTCCCTGTGCAGTGGTGCTGGTCACCATTCATCAGTCCTGAAGCTAAAGATGCAGAGAGAAATGGGTAAGATGCCCATATCCAGCAACCTCAATACCAAACCGCCATTTTTTACTCCATCACTATGGCCCACTTATTAAATTTGTTTATTTATTTTTCAGACACACCATGACCTCATGGTATCTTCTGCATTTCAGTATCTTGTCCATGTTTTCTTTCCTCAGAAGCATCCCAGTGGTCACAGGACAGAATAGCTGAGGTGGGAAGGCACCTCTGGTGATTCTCTAGTCCAATCCCCCTGCTCAAATAGACATTTTAACCCAATAGAAAAGGCATCTATTCTTCCTCTGATGATGCTGGCTTTTTTGCTCCTACCCATCTCACACGACTGTCTCCTCCAGCTTCAGTTGTTCCCTCCAGCATGGGGCCACACTGTCATCATCCCCTCCTTGTCTGAAATTCAGCCTTCCCACAGCCCTGGGAAGCCTCATAAAGGCTGGGGTGAGGGTAGAAAGGTGAGCAGAAGCTGCTGGGGTTTGGGATTTATGGCAGGCAAAGGATGCTCGTCAGCAGAAGGAGAAGGTTATCAGTCCTGAGAAGCACTGTCTAAGTGAAAATTGAAACTGTCAGACTGCCTGTGCTCCCTGCTCTGTTTCTGCTCTGGGATTTTTAATTATTATTTCTCATTGGATTTTTTTATCCCTCCTCTCTTAGTTTCATTTGAAAAATGTTGTCTGCAGATATAAAAGCAGGATAAATCACTCGTGACCTTCAAACATGCCACCTTGTGTTTTCCTCCTACTACTGCTCTTAGGCCAGCCCTGAGCAAAGCCATGCACTCATTTCACCTCGGGAACCCATGCTCACTGACTTTTGGACCTCATTTTCCTTTGGGGAAGGGTTTGCATACCCTTCTACAAGCACTGGCAATGTTTGCACAGCCAGAACAAGACTTAACTTGGGATAAAAATGTTTTCATCCCACCTTTCCCCTTTATATCTCTCCTCTGCTTCCTCCATGGTGCAGGGGGAGCTCAGGACATCCCATGGCCATGGCACAGCCTTCTTCTCACCCTGACAGCCCCGACATGGCTGATCAGTTTGGCAGCCGATGGGACGTGGTAGGCAGTTACCATGCAGGGGAAAAGCTGCAGAGCCATAGAGCAGCCAGAGCATTTGCGTCTTCTCCTTTGAGCTGTTTCCAACCTTAAACCACTGAGCCTTTCCATTGCTTCCTCCCCATATTGGTGCCAGAGCTTTGTCTCTTGTTGCTGGGTCCTGATGCTTAAGCATCAATCCTGCATGAGCAAGAGCCACAGGACGCAGGTGGGCTGTGCTATGATTCAGGAGACCAGCATGTCCAGCCTACACATGCCACCTACTGAGGCCCCTCTAAAATCCCTTCTGCAACACTCAGGCCATGCTGATGCTTGTCAGAGCCCAGGGCTGCTCAGTGCCTAGGACAGCGGAGGCGGCAGCAGCAGAGAGCCAGTGAACATTGCTGAGACATGGGCCAGCCAAGGTCTGCTCCATCTTGGCAGTGCTGTCTATAGATCCTGCCTCTAGGAGCCCTAATTTGTTAGGCAAATGAAAAATGCAAACAATCTGACCTTCCCTGGACCCCTGACAACAGCCACAGTCCCAGACTAGCAGGCGGACTTAATCTTCCTTTGATAGGGCACCACAGGAGAGCAGCGTGCTCTCCAGAACTGCAATGCTGTTCCTATCAGACAACCACAGTCCCACCAGGAGGACGTTCCCCCTCTAGCTGATTGCCTTTGCTCAGCACTGTTTGGGACAGATATATACATAATTAGAAAGGGAAGTGTGTTATGGCTGGGAAGACACACTGTTTTAGTATTCCCTTTGTTTTAAAGATTATACTTGCATAGAGGCCTCCTGCGATGGAGTTTGGGGTTGTTGGGTGGTGGACATTTTTTTTTTCTTTCAGAGCCAGCCATTTTGTGAAAAGCTTTAACAAAAGAGGTGAAAAAAAATCTGGAAAAATATAGGAAAATAGGGAGTGAGATGGAAGTGAGAACATGAAGGGCAGGCAGGGTGCCTCGAAAACTGCTCTAGCCCTTTGAGGTAGACTTCCCCAGGAGAAGCTCACAATAAAGTGAAGGCAGCTTGGTGGGCTAACTATGTGGTGTCTGAAATTGCAGAGCTAGAGATGGAAATCCCTACTAAGGTTTTCAAAGGGCTCAAACAGATTTTGTAGGATGACTTCTGAGCCTGATTTAACTTGTAAGCATCCACATACCAAGCATGAGAGGCTTATTACTTGCAGGCTGAGGTTCAATGCATTGACGACATAGAACACCACCACCGTGGCTGATATGCCCACCTTTTGCACAGCATTTTTCCATAGTCATTAAAATCCCATTCATGGAAGTGGAACTGAGGGATAAGGTATGGGAAAGTAAATCACTGGTGGTCCCTGACAAAGCCATTGCAAATGTCAGTAATCAGTAACAAGCTGCACATGGTGTCTTGTCTTCATGTCTGCCTTTTGTGGGCAATCTCATCTGGCCCAACACTGCCTGAACCTTTTGTTCAGCAGGAACCACACAATTGCAAACCCTTCCAGTATGGGCAGGCAGCCTGCTATGGCCCTGGCCTGGAGGACCGAGGACCTGCAATGAAAAGAGAGACAGTCAGATGCAGAGATGTCCCATTGTGTCCCCACAGATCTGCCGAGACTCATCGTAACAGAGTTTTCTTTTTTTTTTTCCTTTTTGCATTTCCACTTCCCATTAAGCCTCCTCATCTCTTTTATTAAGGTTTATTTTTACCTCAGTGCAAGAGGTTAGGAGCACACAGCTCTGGCTTTCACTGCTTGGCATTTTGTGAAGATTGTGTCACATGGTACTTCATACCTAGCCAAAAATAACTCCCTGTGCACAGAGGCTGCTTACTTACCTGCAGAGACCACTTATTCCCAACCCTTTTGATTTTGTTTTAGGGGGATTGCTGGGAATTATGGCGTGGGGGGAGAGGGTGAAGAGCCACTGGGTTTGAAGCCTGAGGAATGGGGAAAAGCAGCATGACATATTTCTGCTTTTTCAAATAGATAGTCCTCATGTTTTCCTCCCTCCCCTTTGCCATGGGAGAGGAGAAGCAAGGAAAAGGCAACATCTCTCAGCACCAAGTGGGCCTGGTGTTTGAAAAGAAAAAGTATGGGAAATGTTGGAGGAAAGAAAAAATTTGTTTTAGTGATGAGTAATCATTAGAGGGCATTAGGAGTGCTGTAGGGAAAATCAAATTGATTTACTCCAACACACTGCCAAGGGAGGGCCCCCACTGAGCCCAGCATGAGGTCCTCATGCCCTCAGCAGGAGGGACGGGGACCTGATGGCTCCCAGCAGTGGGCTTTGTCACAGCAGATCTTCCTTTCAGAAACAGAGCAAAAGCAGAAAATGTAGAGCCGAAATGTGTCTCTGGTGCCTGTGTCACTGCCCAGGGAGGGCTCAGCCTCAGACCTGCCATAGCCATTCCCTGCTTCCCTCCCCTCCTTCTCAAGGGTACATGCAGTTCTGGCAGCAGTGGCTCTCCCCAGCCTCTGCATGGGGACACATGGGGTTAGAGCAGGAATCAGCCATTCAACAAAAATTCAAGTGAAAAAAATTACTCCATCATTCCTGCTAACCCCCTGCTCATCCTGAATCACCTGCATGAGGAGACCTGGCTGTTCCTTGAGAGCCCTCCCAAGAACAAGCTGTGCTGTACTACTGTATGCTAAATGACATATGTTACAATTTTCACCCCAAACCAAGCTGTCCAGGATAACAAACCCAAAACACAGCTGAAATAAATCAATTGGAATATGTTATTTTCAAACTCTTTTCTTTTGAATGTCGACTTTTCTTTTAGTGAAAATGAATGACATCTCAAACCTGCTTTTTTCTCCTGTGAACGTCAAAATAAATACTGACAGCCCTATTTTCTGCAAGCCATCTCTTTTTGTGGTTTGGGTTGGGTTTTTATTTATTTTTGAACTGGAAAAAATATATTAAAGAGTTTCTCCCCTTCATTTTAATAGTTTTTTGCCTTACAACCAGATAAGGGAAGGAAAAAATTATTAAATCTGAAAATTCCTGGTTTAGCCACGGTGCACTTAGTAGCAGTTGGTGTCCAAATTCCACACTTTTGGTTATTCAAAATCCATGTTGCTGAAGCTCAGAGGAGGGAAGAAAATCCTTGCTGAAGGTGATGTGATGCCTTTCCATGCACAACCTGCACCCTACACTGCCTGAGCAAGGGGATCCCATCCTGCTGGGTTAACACATGCACCAGTTTCTTGGAGAGTAGTGAACAGAGCGACAGAACTGGAGGTTATACTGCTCTAAATATATAGCCAGGGGATTCTTTTTCTATATAAAGTATTGATTTTTCATAAACTAAGAGCACAAAAGGCCATGGAAAACAATCAAGTCCCAGTGCAGGAAGCTGAAAAATTAGAAAACACTCTAAGCCCTCGTGGCTGTGCTTTGTGCCAAGACTTTCAGTTAAAAAAGCCTTATTTATAGGCAGTCAACTTCAAAAATATCAGAAGTGGGGTTCTAACACACTGAAAGTTTGTTTCCTCTGAAACGGGATGCTGTGAATCTCGGATTCAGGCAGGCAACATCAGCAGAATCAGACTCATGAAATTTCTTGTATATTCTGCTTATGGCTATGCTAAACAGATCCTCAAAACAGCTTTTCATTTCAGCATTTCAGCTGTTGCAATATCATCCTGTGATGGCAAATGAGATATGCAAAAAGACAGAGAGACAACACGCTATTTCCTTTTCTTTACTTTCTGTCTGCCTTTCTACAGAAATTCTAACTTCGATCAGAAGTGGAGCTAGAGAAGTTCAAATCTGAATTAAGGTGTCACCTGGTTTCCAGTGAAAGTGATGAATCACTGGAAAATCCTTTTCAGGGAATGTGGTTAGATTGCTCATCCTGAGACTGGTGTTAAAGACTGCATGTCCCTGCTTAAACCATAACTCAATTGAGGTTCATACAGAAACCATAAGTGGAAGAAATCTATAGCCTTGGTTATACAAAAAAGTGGAGCAGTAAATCATACTTGTCTCATGTTTGAAATTTATGAAGCCATTACATTCAGAATTTGTTAGATTTCAAGTTTTGGTTCTAGATCATTTTTATTTCAACGGAAAAAAAGAGAACAGTAAGGATTTTGGTATTGTGCTTAAATGTAAATTAAGGCATTGTCAAACTGGGGTGGAAATCATATCTGGATCTAGACGTTGATGTTCCTTAGCTTTGTTATCAGCATGGGACTGGAAGCCTGGATCCATTTCTAGGAGGCATTTGTGTAGGAATTAGCTTCTTACAGTTTTACTCCAAGAAGGGACCAAATCCCCAAACCAAAGGTAAAGACTCTTTAGATTAAGATACATAGCTGCCATATTGAATAGGATGTTCTCCCCAGTTTCTTTGTAAGAAAACAAGACACACCAACAAGGAGCAAAGGAACAAGCAAAAATGAAGTGTGTGAGTTTATTCTACAAAAATCCGTGTTACCTATCATTATCATGCCCTGCAGAGCGATAGCAAGGTCTGTGCATCCTATGGGGAAATTTCCAGCAGCAGCAAAGGGAGACATGTAGTCATGTGGACATCTCAAATATGCCAGGAACAGCTCTACCACATATGTGCACTTGAAGGCCCTGAAGGTGCCTGACAAGGCAGCCAGTGTCCAGCCATGCACAGATTTACCTGAACAGTTCACACAGTAATCCTGATGTGCTCCAGGCACACCAGGCTCCTTGTACCAGGGCACATCTGGTTATCCACCCATGTGCAGCAGCCTTTTGTCCAGGACTTCTGGATATTTGACATCCCCATTAAAATCTGTTTATTTCCACTTATTTCTTCCCTTTGGACACAACTTCCAAGCAGGGAGGAAAAAAAGGGACACTTCTAGGGAAACTAAGATGCCTGTCAGCCTGGAATACTGCTGCCCTCATCACACAGAAGGATTGTTTTCTTGGGGCAGGTGACAAACCTTGGGTGGGAGATACCTGAGCTGAAATCCTTTGTTTCTGTAACCAGGATCCAATTTGTATGGAAATGGTTTGTTTGGCTTGGGAGGACAGATCAGAGAAATAGTTCAGGTGGCAGAACCAGTGACCCTGGTAAACTTTCACTCTTGAGCCTTATGGCTGTGTCTTTTTCTATTAGATGTGATTTTAAATAAACATGAAAGGACCAGACAGGCCACAGATGCCGGTTTCTAAGCAACACAAATAAATCTACATCTGTGTTTATAGGTGCAGGCAGGACATCTCTGGACAGTTTTTAGTAAGTTTTTTTTTTTTCTTCTCCTTCCTTTCAGAGGCATGGAGTTTAAGTACAGACCACCAGAAAGAAGAATAATAAGAAAATAACCTTCATTCCTGGGGATTGATAATTGTAGGGGACTGTATGATGACGGGCAGCAGAAAAGGTGTCCCCGTTACCAGGCCTGATGTGATGTGGCTGCAGATCTGTCTCTTGTCATCACATCTGGATATTTTGGCACCTGCCATTGACTGCCCAGGCCACAAAAGTCACTGTGAGGAAGGTGAAGAAAGGCAGAGAGGTGCATATCGTGATCATGCACAAGTGCAAGATGGCTGGGGAGAAAAAAGAAGGGTAGTCCCAACCTTGCAGAGCCTCAAGGCAGATGATAAATGATTGCGCAGGACAGGATATAAGCCAGGACAAAAACACTGTTTCATGCTCTGAAAAGGCACCTTTTTGTTTGTTTGTTTCTCCCATGATCAAAAAGATGCTCACTCGCAAGTGTTGGGAGATTTAACTCTGTGCAGATGGGAGGAAATGGTTTTCAAACTGCCTGTTTGTAAGCTAGCTTGAAAATGACAGCACTGCCACTGCTTCTTTTGTTCTAAACACCCAATTAAACTGGCTGTTTACACCTTCCTGCCAGATTCCTGTCTCCCAACTGAAGAGAGCTGAGCAGCTAATGAGGCACAGCACAGAAACCGTCAGGGGAAAGGTGGGAGATTGCCGAAGAATTGCAGACTCAGCCCAGTCTGGTGGTGAAGCAGAGGGAGATTGGGCTGTGCCAGGGTGGGATCCTTCCCAGCCCTTTGGGGAAGGAGGGGCACATCTGTGTGGTAGCCATGCCACCAAGCAGGCTGTAGGCAATGGGCAGACAGAGTCAGACTCCTGCTCTAGGAGACTGAAATAACCATACCTACACCCTTCCTTGCCCATGGTGCAGTCAGTTTCTTGCTACTGGACATTATTATTTCAGGATGGAGTTCATGAGTTTTTTCACATATTGTAGGAAGAGTAAGGAGGAAAAATAAGAAGAAACAGGGATGCTGAAATCAAGGTGGAGGTGGTCATCAGAGTGCTGTGGGATGGAAGAAACAAATTTTGGAGTAGATTAAAAAAGGTTCCCTCAGTTCTCAGAGTAGCTACTGTAAATCTGTGACCTAGGGTGCTCTCAGTTTATTTCCCCAGGAAAAGATGCAAGACAGCAAGTAAGGGCAGGGGACGGGGGAGGGAATCAGTGACAGATTTCCTGTGCGTGTCTCAGAATTTTTTTTCTGCTGAGAGAAGCAGATTTTGCTCTAGCAGTACAGAGTTGGTCATCAGAGCATCCAAACTGCCTAGGCAAAATGGTTGCTCTGATGCTAACAGAGGTCATTAGCAGGTTGCTGTCCATGATATGTGATGAGGTTCCTATGTCCTAAGACCAGTGTGAATGGAGGCAGGTGTGTCTATCTTCTGTAACTGCAGGACTTGATGACTGTGTGACAACTTGAGAAAAAGCTGTGCTCACCAACCCCTGGAGAAAGACTCCTGATGGAGGTCAGAAATGACATCTCCCAAATCTACGAACTTCTGAAGTAGGAAGCCCAGCATTCCTTCTTTGTTGAGGATGATAAGGCGAGGCAGTCTTCTCCTGTCATTTTGAGCAGGACAACCTATATTTTCATGGTACTGACTTAAACTACTAGCAACTTGCACCACAGTAGACTGTCTGTTGTAATACAAATGTATGTTTATTTGCTAACTTTCTTAGTGTCCAGTGGACAAGGCAAAATTTGTTATCTTTTTATAACATTCTGGTAAAGGCAGAGCCTTGTGTTATGAGTTGCAATGCCTACTGGCCTTGTGATTTACTAGGAACAAATGTGAACGTTGCATCCCCTTTCCTAAGGACTCTGTTATAACTTAGGTGTGATGATCTAAGAGCTGTTTGCTCCCATTTTAGAGGGAGTTGGAGATATGCAAATAGGGTAAAAACAGCCCCAAAGGAAAAATTCTGGTCAGCAAACTTTCAGATGAGCCCTTGAAGCTACAGCCTCACTGTGTGTGGCAAGGATCTCAGATATTCTTTCATCCCGAGGCTATATGAATCTGATTAGGTTTGTTTGGGTATACTGCAGACATTATCGATCAGCCAGATGACTGATGCATTGGTTGCTGTCAGTGCCTCATCTTTGATGTAATTGCATGAATTATTTGCCAAGGCCAAGCACTTTGTCCTCAGAAGTGTTAACTATATAATATATACATGTGTCTATATTTATAAAATTTCTTTCTCAACAGAGATTAAATTATTTCCAAGGGTTCTGTATGCCTCCCCCAGATTGTGGGGAAGTACAGATCCATAAATCAGTAGATCAACACAGATGGAAACCTGAAAGGTTGCGTGGTATGTGATGAATCCTTTCCACTTTGACACATTCCCTCTGAGACTATGAGTGGCAGAAGCTTCGTTGACATTGGATTTACCCTGCACAGAGCCTGGAGGTTTGGATCCTGGGGATCAGAAAAGTCCCCAGAGGTAAGGCTTGTGACTCTCCTCTGAGCAACTCAGCACAATGTTTATCCTTGCAAGCAATGGCAGTACATATATAAATATATAGATATTATAGCTGAAGTGGCACCAGATGGATAATTGCAGCCCCTGAGTGCCTAATCTACTCTCCAGGACATGGGCAGTTTTCTGAGCCAACAAAACTTAATTGAACTTTCCGTTCCAGCTGGAAAAGGTTATGGATCTAGTGAGTGCAAACGGAAGGCAGGATGAAAAGGTCAGATGTTCTGTTCTCTTTGTAATGGATTGACCGGGGACATGTTTTTATCTTTCTTGCAACCGCTGGATTGTAAAACTTAATTAGCAAGTCACTTCTCTTCCCTGTCTGAAGGCATGTGTATGATGATTACACATAGATCACTTTTTATGGATGTGTCATGTTTTCATTTCAGAGTAACAGCCTGCATGAGGGACGGTTTTGCCACATATTTACATCAATAGTTCAGAGAAGGGCCAGTAGGACAAAATGGAGACTATCCTTGACATCAGATATGCCAGTTCAGCTACCAACAACATCAACTGATGGAACTGCAGCTGCTTAAACTGTGCCTTCACCTGCTGTGTGGGGACGTGAGAAAGGAAATATTGCAAACATAGACAAAAACAAGAGAGATGGAGAGGAATGGACATACAGACAAGGAATAATATGACATAATGAGAGAGAAAATTCCAAGAAAGAGGTAAAAAAATGAAAGGGGATTAGTGTATGGTAAAGAAAAATGTGTAAGCATACAATGACAAACATAGGAATGTCTGAATTCAAAGGACAGGCCTGCTGCCCATACAGCCTGATTAGAGAATGATACTTTCCCAGTTGACAAGTGTGGTCTCATCATCTGAAAGGATATCTTTCATGTCTCCAAAGAGGTGAGACAATAGAGATAATTGTTTATTTTTGATCAGACATGAAGTAAAAACATCCAACAGTAAGGACAGTTAAGGACTGGAATAGATTGCTGTGAGATTGAAACCACCGAAGGTTTTTAAGAGCAGGTTAAATAAACATCTGTCCAGAAAAATTTAGATGTAGCTGATCAAGCCTTGGGGCAGGGGTGGACTAGGTGACCTCCTGAGGTTGCTTATTTTCAAATTTGTTTTCTGTGATTTTATGCAGTTCCACTTGCTTGGTAGTGAAGCTTATCTCCAGAGCATCAAAAATGGTCTCAGTGAGTTAAGAAATCCATGTAGGATGAAATCCGAGTTAGTCATACACACACAGAGTCACAATTCAAAGCATGGAAGTTCTTTGTATTTATATTTCAATTAGGAAAGGGAGGGAAAGTTTTAAAAGACATTTTAATTTTTCAGTGGGATAATTCTTAAGTCTAGAATTTTCCTCTCCATCTAATAATGTTTTTCCTTATTGGCATTTTACCTAGATAGACAAAGCTATATCTTCTTCAAGTTTTAGCATACCTTGTAAGAAATCCTGCCATTTTTCTGGAAAGCTTGAACAACTAAATGGAAGGATAAAGACAGCTACACTTAAAACTAAGTGAAAGAACAGAATACATCAGGGCTAAAGGGAACCTCTTACAGTCTACCAAGTCCTGAGGGTTAAGACCCCGGTGCAATGCAGTTTATTTATCTCTGGAGCCATCATATGTTTAGGTTCCAAGTGTTGCTACAGTCAGATTCTTCTCTCTCTTTCTCTTTCTGTGTTTAAGTCTTTTCTAGAGGTCATCTGTTGTCTTCATCAGATGTGCCGACTCACGTACCCCAGGATCCTACTTCCTTCTTCACACCTCCAGCATCTCTCACATTCACAAGTTTGGGAAAAGAGCCCAGAACTGTGCTGTAGCTTGGACTGTGCATTTTGATAGGGCCACACATGATACGAAAAATTGGTGGAAAGCACAGTCTCTGGCAGCTTTGAGTGAGAATTCCTTCACCATGTGACTTTTGGGTGGTAGGAAGCCATTTCCACTCTTGTGGTACATGTCAGTCTTTAGGCACACCAAGCAATGTGCATTGGAGAGATGTCTTTGGCAGCAGCAATCAGGATTAATTCAGATTTTTCAGAGCAGTGGTTTTGTTTTTTGTACTCCTAAAGCTTTGGAACCAGGGTTTTTGATTTGAATCTTTCTCTTCTTAAAAAGCAAGTTAACCACTTTCCTTTATAAGTGGGTGTCATGGTTTCGGTTTCAGCCCAGCCGATAACAAAGCACCACGAAGCCGCTCACTCACCCCCCCACCCCCGCACCTGGCCACCTTGGGATGAGGAGAAAATATAAAGGCAGGCTCGTGGGTCGAGACAAGGACTGGGAGGGATCACTCCCCACTTATGGTCACGGGCAAAAGACAGGCTCAACTTGGGGAAGAAACAACATCTATTGAATTGACTACCAATCAAATAAAAAACAAGGATATTAGGAAGTAAACCCAAACCTCAGAACACCTTCCCCCCACCCCTCCCACCTGCCCGGCTCAGCTCCATTCCCGGTTCTTTCTACCTCCTCCCCCCAGCGGCGCAGGGGAACAGGGGATGGGGGTTGAGGTCAGCTCCCCACACCTTGTCTCTGCCGCTCCTTCCTCCTCAGGGGGAAGATTCCTCACTCGTCCCCTGCTCGACCGTGGGGTCCCTCCCACGGGAGACAGTCCTTCACGAACTTCTCCAACGTGGTTCCTTTCCACGGGCTGCAGTTCCTCACAAACTTCCCTGGCGCGGGTCCTTTCCGCGGGCTTCAGTTCTTCCCGAACTTCCCTGGCGCGGGTCCTTTCTGTGAGCTGCTCTCCAGTCACACACTGCTCCAGCATGGTTTTTACCATGGAGTTACGGCCAACTTCGGGAGCCTCCGCTCCACCGTTCACCTCCATGGGCTGCAGGGGGACAGCCTGCCGTCTCACAATGGGCTGCAGGGCCATCAGCCTCCTCAGGCGCCCCTCCTCCCCCTCCTTCACTGACCTCAGTATCTGCAGAGGTGTTCCTCTCACGTTCCCACCCCCACACTGCCGGTTCCCCTTCTTAAATCTGTTCTCCCAGAGGCCCTCTCACTGTCACTGATGGGATCGGCCTGGGCCAGAGGTGGGTCCGACTCTTTGGAGCCGGGGGATCTTCTAGCAGCTTCTTACAGGAGCCACCTCTGCAGCCCCCTCCCCCACTACCAAAGACAACCACGCCACGCAAACCCATAACAGTGGGTTACCACATTCATGAACCCCTTCCTTACATAAAGAGGATGGATTGCTGTACAGGTGGCAGAGAGAACCCAGGAAACAAAGGCAAAAATTCCTACTGAGAAACTCCTTGTGCTGTTAAGCTGGCTCAGGAGGGAAGTGGCGAAGCTGTCAACATAACTGCACAGGGAAGATAAAGAGACAGGAGACACAGACTGAGCATATCTACAGCACATCAAACAACAACAAGTCAATCAAAGCATCATTAATCCACTGGACTATGAACCTTCCCTTTGGATGCTGCCAGATCCATCAGTTGAGGGCCAGCAGTAGAAAAGCAGCATAGCAGGTACTGGTCACTAAGGACAACAAAACAAGAAACCCTTTAAGCTTTCTGCTCTGCCTGGGAATCTGGACAGAGAGTTCAGTAGATTCAGGCCACCAAAGAGAATTGCTTAAAGGGGATTTTGAGGAGTGATGGCTTTGCCACTGGATGAATCAAGCCACACATAGATGCTGTGTTAGTCTAAAAGCCTCCAGCAGTGCCATCCCCCCTCCTGCATTCTCCATCTCAGCAATATTCCATGGTTAAAAATGTGATCTCTGGGGAAAAAAACTAAAACAACCACAAAACAAAACAAAACAGCCCCAACACTCAGCTTTACTTGAAATTGGAGAGAAAGTCAAAGGATCAGATATGCAAGTCCTAAAGAAATGAGCAAATATCAGCGATTTTTCTGTGAAACCTCTCCCTTTGGATCACTTTCTTTAATAACTTCAGAAGAGAACTATGATCTTGTGCATGTCAAGAGAAAGGCTGCCCATGCCTCATAGACAGCTGTATTTTCAGCCCTTCATGAGGGACTTGAAATGACGGTTTCCAACAGAAGACATTGGTTGTATTACATGCAGTAAAGAACGGTGATGACTTGATCATGGTCATTCAGTACTTACATGGGGAAGAGAGTTATAAGCAAAATGCTCTTAAATTGAAATGAAAATGTTCTAACAAAGCCCAGTAGATGCAAACTTCTAAGATGTTCAAACTTAGATAAAGGTGTGATTCTAAATAGCAGTGGTAATTAATCACTGCAACAGCTAAATGCTGTGGATTCCCTGTCACTTAAAGACCTTAAAAAGTCATCCATGCTTGATTTAAAGAGGTGTTACAGTGTAAATGGAAAGAAAGGGATTGATATAAATTAGTGGGTGAGAGACAAGACATTAGATTAAATGAGAAGTTCCCAGGCAGCAATATGTACATCAATGGTGATGTGAAATCTACTCCAAAATGGCATGTGAATGTTTCCAGGACAGTGTAATGCCACCTGCTGCACATATTCAGGTTGCAACTCGGAGACAGAACCTACTATATCAAAATAGCCAGTGATGGTGACAAGTAAAATAAATTTAGGAATCCACAAATCAAATCATCATCATCATCTTCATTATTGACATCTCTTTGGCCATTAAAATCTCTTAATCGCCTTAGCTGCAGTTTAGCCAATTAATTGCTTGGAGATTATCCGGCCCAGTAATCTTGATCACTTAAAGACATGTCATGAAGATAGCAAAAAGGAAAAGGAGGAGGGGGGGGGAGAAAAAAACCCAAAACACAAAAGGACTGAAACTAAAAAAGGAAACCTCCTATTGTCAGAGGTAGTTTGTGAATCTGGTGGAGGCATATTCTGAAGGCTAGGCTTGGGCAGGGGAAGACCCAAGTCTCCTGTTCCATATTTTGAGATAATGGAAGAATTTTCCTTTTGAAAAGAGGAAACAGTCCTACATTTATCTATTTTTTTATCTTTTAAAAATTGTAAGAGTTGACGAAAATACATGTTCTATTCAGTCTATATTTATTTTGACTTTTTGACACTTTTTTTCCCCTCACATAGCCTTCATGACTGAATTTTTTTTTAAAGCAGGTGCAAATTTCATTAAAAAGTCTTGTAGAGGAGAAGTTCTGACAACCTTTAAAACATCTTTTGCGTTGTTGTTGTTGTTGTGGCTGCTGCTGCTGCTGTTGGGAACATATTTTAAATTGACCTTATCCATAAAAGTGACATTTACATGGCATAATTCAGTGCTATGTAGAGATGTCTAAACTAACTGAATACATGAGGCAACATAGCTATTTAGTACACAAATCTGAGCTGATTTACCCTTCTGAGAGTGTATTTAATTCATACAGTGTTGATGCTGATCTGTAAGAATAAGTTACTCTCATTTACCCTTACCTACAACATGCACATAGGCAGTTAGTATGCAGCGACTGACGTGCTTTAAGTTCAGACCACCAGTTATTGCAGTAACTTTTGTTCCTCTGACTAAGTCTTTAAACTGGTGAAGTCCCTCAGATGGAGAATAATTTCTGTAATCACAGCTCCCAGACTCTGCCACAGCTTTGCCATGTTCTCAGCCTTTGCCTCTGGACAAAATTCCTTGATCTTTTTGTGCAAACATTTTTCAATTTACAAACTTGGAATAATAATTCATTATTTGCCTCTATAAGAGCTCTGTGAAGCTTCATCCAACCAATGTTAGTAAAGTGCTTGGAGATCTCTGGATGAAAGCCACTGCATAAATGCATCATATTATTGCTGGACTAGCAAATGTTATTACTCTTCT
>VYZV01038525.1:100399-122387 GCA_013401275.1 Pandion haliaetus | reverse complement strand
AGGGACTCTCTCAACCAGTGTCCTGAAAAGGCCAAAGTTTGCCCTCCGGAAGTCCATAGTGGTGGTTTTGCTGACCACCTTCCTTGCCTCACCAAGAATTCAGAATTTTATCATTTAATGGTTGCTAAGCCCGAGATGCCCTCCGACCACCACATCTCCCACCAGTCCTTCCCTGCTTGTAAACAGGAGGTCTAGCGAGGCTACTCCCCTGGTAGGCTCACCTACCAGCTGTGTCAGGAAGTTATCTTCCACACACTCCAGGAACCTCCTAGACTGCTTGCTCTCTGCCATGTTGTATTTCCAGCAGACATCCGGAAAGTTGAAGTCCCCCATGAGAACAAGGGCACACAATTGTGAGACTACTGCCAGCTGCTTGTAGAATGTTTCATCCACCTCTTCAACCTGGTTGGGTGGTCTATAACAGACTCCCAGCACAATACCTGCCTTGTTGGTCTTCCCTCTCAACCTTACCCATGAGCACTCAACCTTGTCATCACAATCGTGGAGCTCTGTACACTCAAAACACTCCCTAACATATAAAGCCACCCCACCACCTCTCCTTCCTTGCCTATCCCTTCAGAAGAGCTTATAGCCATCCATTGCAGCACTCCGGTCATGGGAGTTGTCCCACCACGTTTCTGTGATAGCGACAGTCACAGCTATCCTGCTGCACAATGGCTTCCAGCTCCTCCTGTTTATTGTCCATGCTGCATGCATTGGCATAGATGCACTTGAGCTGGGCTGTCGATACCACCCCCAACATTGGCATGCTGCCCCCAGGCTCATCTCTGGTGAGCCTAGTTTTATCCCCATCCCCATTCAATGAGGCTTAACTATCTCTATAGGATCTATAGGATATGTCTAATATAGGCAGTAAAATTCTATGCAGAGGCAGAACAAAAACTGTGCAAAGAGTGAGTGCACAAGAGTGCCTCAAAGGGCTTCCTCTCTAATTAACAACAGGAAGAACTTCTATAGAACAGTATTCAAAGAGGTGTCTTTGGTGGTTCCCACTTTGATTATTTGACATATAGTAAAAGAAATAGGGTGATAAAGTGAAACTTCTTTCCAGAAGCAAAGTACATACAGTGATAAACTATTAAGTTTACAGAACCATATTCATTTATTAACTTTTATGATGATGGATATCTTTCATTAGTAGTACTGCTGCTATTATTAATAACGATTACCAGCTATGATGATTTTTATATGGAGGGGAAATGCTGGTGATGTGGAATGAAAAAGGTTGCAAAAGATGTTTCCAACCCCTGAATGTTTTCCATTTGTTTTTACAGCTTGGCGAAACGTGTTCAGAGAGGATTTGCACATTGTATGCTGGGGTGAAGCATCTCCCCAGCTCATCTTTGCTGCAGTTCTGCCCTTCCTATAAGAAACACCAAACTGTCACACTGCTTGAAGAAAGGGCAGGCCTAGGAAGAAAACCTTAATGATCGTCTGATAATGATTCCCTTGTGAAAGAAATTCATTCTTTCTGTAACAGGGTATGTTCTTGCAAAACTGGAAGTCTGGGATGCTTAATTATGCCAACACTCCATTTATCTGATGGCAACCACCAAAGACATTTATAAGGCACCACAAATCATTTGTCCTATCATCTCAGTGGTTTACTTTCAGCACTTGCCATCCCCAGCTGTTTCTATCATAAGCTTTATTTCAAATGCTGTTGATAAAGGTTTTAAAGACTCACCTGTATATGAAGCATTCTCATTTCACTGGAGTTTTTTTTGAGTTTTCAGATCTCAAGTGAGTGAAAAATCCTGAGAGGGTGTTTTAAGCTGTTACATTCTTGCCACAGTTCTCTGAAGGTGCACCCAATATTCAGGGTTTTTTTCAAATTCAATGCTAGTGTTTTCTTGATCATTCACTTCCCCTTTTTACAGGGCAGTACCAATCTGACAGGGAAAAATCATGATTTGTGTTTATATGTCTAACAGGAACTGTCAAAATAGTCACTAGCCAATCAGTCATCTGTCTCTCATTTTCGAAAACATTTTATAACCCTTTGTGGACTTGTGCAGGTTCCAGAAAGATATGAAACAAGATACAGTTGATTTAGACTGTCATGTATTAACAACGAAAACCTTCAAGGACTTCTTCTTTGCCTCATTATGAAACAGAAGTAAAAGTGCATGGCAGGGAGAATACTAGACATGAATAGACATGATTTTTTTCTGAGTCCTTAATATGTCATGAAACATAAGTCTTCTTGATCTTTAACCAATGTAACACTCTGAACAGCTCATACAGCTCACTTGCCCAGAGGTGCTCAACAGTTTTAAAGTGTAATATTGTTCTCCTGTATTGCCGATCTCTCTGTTCTCTCAGGGATTTTTTCAAAATTTCTCTGCCATTCTGTCAGAGAGAGTTCCCATTGCCTAGAAGAGTGCTACCTTTCTGTCCTGAATTTCCCAGACGGACACCTACTTGCACGTGGTTTGCAGCAAGAAGCAGCATCTGTCATTCTTTGCATGTGCTGCACATGTGGTTTGAGAACAGGCTGTGTGTCCAGAGGATCTGAGATATGTCCATTGTGTTAGCAGATGATACAGGAATAGCAGGTGGTCTTGTACACATGTTGTGTGTGTAGTCAGGGTTTCCAGATGCCCAAAGCCTTGGTTCAGAACAATTTCTGAACAGCGAATGAAGACAGTGCTTCCCACCACTAGCATTTTTGCAGTACTGGGGAAAGAGCAATTCAGATGCATTTTTCTTTGAACTGTGGTGAAGATTGTGATTGGCCAAGTCCTTTTCTCCTCTTCATGACAGATGTGACTCAAAAGCACTCTGGATATTGCTTATCTGGTCAAGGAGATGGGAGAAAGACAGCAACAAAATGTTACCACAAAATAATTATCAGCATGACTTAAGATATTCCTATTCTGTTAATAAAAATTGTCACAGTTATGCAAAACTTCAGCAAATCACTGCAATAAGGCAACACAGACCCAAATAAGGAATCAGTTTTATAACCAGTTCGTGGAAAAATCTACCAGAATTTTCCTGTGCACAAAGTAGAGGCCTTTGAAGCAGAATAACCTCTTGTTTATATTGAAAGATAACCTCTTTATATCAAAAGAATAAAACAGTCCTCTTCTGAAACATTTTACAAGTCACTTGTATAGAAGGAATTACTCTAGACTAAGGCAGTAAAATACTTTTGAACACAATAGATATAAACTCTAAAAACAGCCTATCATCATATCTGTTTTTCCAAGCTCTAATTGCTTATGTGCACACAGCCACAAGTCCTCTCTGCAATAGTACACAAACTCTGTCTACAAAATTTCTGATCCAAAACCTGTTTAAGTCCAAAAGTCTCCCATTATCTTTCAAAGGCACAAGAATATTGACAAGAGCAAAACACAAAAGACAAAAGTGAAGGCTCTGTGGGGAATTACAGAGTGCAGACTGGCCCACAGTGTGCTGTCTCTGAACACAACTCATACTCTGGAATCATGGAGGGAAGAGTCATAGTGAGTTAAAGGAGCAGCAGTCCTGCTTTTATGTTCTACCTATAGTCCATAGTTTCATCTGGATGTATAATCTATGACTACTTTTAAGTCTAAGATCAAAGGTCCCCTCTTGAGCTTAGTTTGCAGAGAACATGCCTACACTGAATAAGGATTCCTTCAGGTAAATTATAGTCATATAATATCATGTAACCTGATAGGATTGGGAACAGTCTCCACATCACTTAAGTATTTGTTGTGCTGTTACAAGTAACACCTGTTGTTAACTTTCTGACCCTCTGCTGCTGAGGAAACTGCTGTCTTGTTCTTCCAAGGAGGAAGGAACTGGATCTTTATAGATCATTGTAACTGAAGCAGCTGATTTCTTTGGTGTGCTGAGCAAGGAAGAACAATTTTACAAACAGACACAGGTATTGATACCTATTGATAGTCTCTTTAGCACCAGATCTAAACTTCTTTCTGAAGCCAATGGAGACACTTTGACTTCTGTAACTTAAATGAAGTCTTTAGTTTAGCCTCATATAAAATGGACTGACTTCTCCATTTTGGAAAGAACTGCTAGAACCAATGAAGGAAAAGCATGTATCAGGTGGTATGAATTTTAAGCTCATTCTGCTTTGAAAGCTTCTGAGAATGAAATACTGGCAAGATCACTGTAAAACACAGTTTGATTATTCAGGGGACAGAGTTTTATGCATACCCAGACAGAAACAGCTCAAGATTCATGGTCACAGTACTACTGACTACACAATCTGAGATCCCATCTGATTTTATTTTCTCCTTACCCTAACTCTCAACAAGCAGGCTGGAAAACTGCCCATGTGAATTTTTGAGTTCTGCAGTGATTCTCATCAATACTACTATTAGAGAATTCATTTCAATGACTTGAATAAGGTAATTTCAAATGCTTAATTTTCACAGAGGTCAGAGGAAAAAAAGGACAGGTATAGATGTGCCTGCCATAAATTCATTATGCAGAAAGAGAGTTTGTCTTCCTCCTTTTTTGATCTTCCATCTGTTTTTCCAAAGTACAGTAATGGAGCTAGAGTGTGAGTGAAATAAAACATCCTGTCCTACATGTGACTACATGGTGAAATGAATTTGAGAGAACTATCAACTTAGTATGAGCAACAGAGCATCCTGGACTATCTTACTCAAAGGCTGTTGAAAAGTTGGATAGAATCAGCCCGGAAAGTTACAAACTAAGATGACCAACCTAAGACTGAAGATTTTCCCGAGAAGAGGATGTGTATTCTCTATTAATTCATCCTGATGTGCCAGTTGCTGCTGTTGCATAGTGTACTGCTTTTGGCTGGGATAGAGTTAATTTTCCTCACAGTAGCTAGTATAAGGCTATGTTTTGGATTTGTGGTGAAAACAGTGTTGATAATACAGAGATGTTTTCGTTACTGCTGAGCAGTGCTTACACAGAGTCAAGGCCTTTTCTGCTTCTCACCCCACCCCACCAGTGAGCAGGCTGGGGGTGCACAAGAAGTTGGGAGGGGACAGCTGACCCCAACTGACCAAAGGGATATCCCAGACTATGTGATGTCATGCTCAGTATATAAAGCTGGGGGAAGAAGAAGGAAGGAGTGGACATTCAGAGTGATAGCATTTGTCTTCCCAAGTAACCGTGATGCAGCCCTGCTTTCCTGGAGATGGCTGAACACCTGCCTGCTGATGGGAAGTAGTGAATTAATTCCTTGGTTTGCTTTGTTTGCATGCATGGCATTTGCTTTACTTATTAAACTGTCTTTATCTCAATACACAAGTTTTCTCACTTTTACCCTTCTGATTCTCTCCCCCATACCACCAGGTGGGAGTGAGCGAGAAGCTGCATGGGGCTGAGATGTCGGCTGGAGTTAAACCACAACACGTAGTTAGGATATTAGACAACAGCATGAAGGTCAAAACTCCCACTCTGATTAATGCTTTGGTAAGGTTGTCACCAAACAGCCTTAGTCCTTTCAAATGTAATTTATCTTTGGCTTTTTTTCATAATAGTGCTTTTTGCCAAACTCATGCCTTGCATCTTTCAGTGTTTAGGATTCTTTCAGGACACAGTCCTTTGGAAAGGGCGTGTTTCATAGACTTATAGAATCTCAGCCCATATGTCCAAACTCAAGAAATTAGCATTAGCTATCTAAGTGAGGCAATCTGGAATTTAGCATGCCATCTTCATAAACACAGAGTTGGGCACCTCTAGAGTGCAAGCTGACCCAAAGCGCTTTTTGGAACCACCTGTTTCAATTGCTTGTAAGAAGCATCCATGAGGGCCATGTGTACCTCAGACTCCTAAGTTTATAGAGGAAAAATCTATGGCACAAGGATTATCTGAGTTGGCCAAAATTTTACACATAAGAAGAGGGTTTGGTTTTGCCTGTTTCTGTCGTTCAGCCCATGTCCTTTCTATGAAAATGTGAGGAAATACATTGCCTGTGGTGTATTCCTTGACGTTTCCCTCTCCTACTGCATAGCTCTAGATGAGAGATGATCATTTAATTGCAACTCCTTGCATAGAAACGGCACTTCTTTCAATGTTTCTAGACAGACAATAATGGCTTTGAAGGAATGTTTCACTTCAGCTGTTGAAGAGATACAGGAAAGGAGATTGTAACTGAATGGTATAAGAAAAGATTCCACAGTAATGCTACAATCTGAAATGCTCCTGAATAAAAATCAATAATTAAATGCTACAAATGCTACCTAGACCATGAACTGAAAAAGAAATAAACAAAACAAACAAACAAAAATAGGGAGTCTGGGAGAAATAAAATACACGTTAGAAAATACATTTTAAATTAACTTTCTCAGGGAAAGAGTATTGGTTTTGTTCCAATAAAACCAACTTTATCAGGTTACTGTGGGAATCAGTTGTATAACAGCCATAATAAAGAGCCTGATAAAGACCTGGATAATATCTGAAGTAACACTACTGTTTCTTTCTGGATAGAAGGCAATGGACAATCCAATTTTATGATTTGTCCATCAAGACTTCTGTAGCCAGAATTCTATAATTCTATGCTATTTTTCCCTCTTGCAAATGTAAAAGCCTTTAGAAACTTTTCAACACTGAAAGGCTTAAACAGTCATGGAATTGTTTAGCCACAGTTGTCCCTTTCAACCTTATTTTCAAACTAGAAGTCAAATGGAGATATTTGCAACTACACAACTGGCCTGAGCCTTGAACATCTTTTTTCCACTCTTGAAATAACCTGTCAGAGAGCTGTGGTTTTTTTAATAGGAAACATGCCAAAATTGTATCCTCTAGTTTTGGCACAAAGCTACCCTGCCAAATTGAAAACGACCAAAGATCACTAGTTAGTATCATTGGCTTTTACTTTTGGGGAATCACTGCTTGGGGTCTGAGATAAGAAGTTTAGGGGACTGAATTCTCCTCTCAGTTGTACCAATGCAATTGCACTGAGCTCCTTGGAACTGAAGGGAAAACAGAGTTATCTCACAGTTGTCCTTACTCAAAAGCTGACCATTTTCACAGCAGAACTTGCCTATTGTTCTGGATTCGGAAGGCAGATTGCATTCAAAAAGCTACATGAACCTTCCACATAATGTTAGGAGTGGATTTTTTTTTCCCTAAGACAGTGTGATGGAGGTCAAATACAAAAGCAGAGAGAGAACATAATTGAGTGAGTAGTGGGACTTTTGGCATAGCCTAAGGATATTCTCATTACCTTCCCTACAACCTTACTTCAGCAGTTTACAAAGGAGCAGCGTCCTAGAGATAGACTACGTTGCAAACTAAGGATGAAAAGTTACACACACTCTCTAATCTGATGTAAAATAGATTAATGTCATAAAGGAACCAGTGTAAAAGTTGGTACTTGTCAGAGAACTACGGAAACTGCTATTAACTAAAGATATTTTTTTAGGAAACAAATGTTCCAGGGCGGTTTCAAACTGAGCTATTAAGTAGTGAGGCCTCAGTATGGACTTACAGTTAAAAGAAATGTGTAGGCAGATTGGGAGGGGTCAGAAAATATGTCCTATTAAGGTTAAATGAAAGTGAGTTTGCTTAACCTAAGGAAGAAGAAGAAACATGATGTTGTGGTTTAACCCTAGCCAGCAGCTAAGCACCACGCAGCCTACCCCCCCACACCCAGTGGGATGGGGGAGAAAATCAGGAAAAGAAGTAAAACTTGTGGGTTGAGATAAGAACGGTTTAATAGGACAGAAAAGAAGAAACTAATAATGATAATGACAACACTGATAAAATGACAACAGTGATAATAATAAAAGGATGGGAATATACAAGTGATGCACAATGCAATTGCTCACCACCTGCCAACCAATGCCCAGTTAGTCCCAGAGCAGTGGTTCCCCCCCTCCCCCCAGTTTATATACTAGATGTGATGTCACATGGTATGGAATACCCCATTGGCCAGTTTGGGTCAGCTGCCCTGGCTGTGTCCCCTCCCAACTTCTTGTGCCCCTCCAGCCTTCTTGCTGGCTGGGCATGAGAAACTGAAAAATCCTTGACTTTAGACTGAACATTACTTAGCAACAACTGAAAACATCAGTGTTTTATCAGCATTCTTCTCATACCTAACTCAAAAACCTAGCACTATACCAGCTACTAGGAAGACAATTAACTCTATCCCAGCTGAAACCAGGACACATGATCATGAGCTGTTATAATAGCAATTAATTGACTATGAACATTGGGAATCAGTCAAGAAATCAACTTAGATTATCAGCCATGAGGACTTTTATCTAATACTAAGGGGAAAAAATGTCAATAAAGTATTGCACCAGGATATCTAAGGAAAGTCTCTTTTCTTCCATCTGTTTCCAGTGATGGAAGTGCTTGACCTTGCCTAAGTGTAGGAGAACAGACAAGATGGTCTCTCAAGATCTCTCCAGGCCTGCTTTTCTATGATTCCACATTCACCCAGAATTCAGCCTTTACCATAACAAGGGAAACTCAGTTTTCAGCCAGTTACCAGACTCTAAACTAGTTGGTCCAACCTTTGTGTAGGAAATGGACAAATGTTCTGGGATTAGAAACTTGAGTAAATGTTTCTTTTGCAATGTGTTTTTCAGGCCAGAAAGGAGCTATTCAGCCAGAAACTCTCTAAACTCAGTGTCTCCTTGCCCTAGTGAATCGTTTAATACCTATCTATATTTTAACCTTGCTATTGTTTCCAACCCTAGACCAGTGAAGTTGATGGAAAGTGTTTGCATCATTGAGTGAAACCCTTGCATTCCACACATTTAGCTCATTCTCAGACAAATATACAAACCTGCAGGAATGTTATGAATTAAGAGATGGAGAAGCAGATCTTAAAGACCCATCTTGTCTGTAAGTTGCTGTAAATCCAGACCTGCCTGGCTTTTCACTTCTTCAAGTAACTTTATTTCAGCTTGAAGAATTCAGACATTGCAACTCCTCTAAGGGGCATTTAGGAAAATTGTCATAGCTAACAGCTTTTACTATTTTCAATGTCTAATAATGTACCTCCCAAAATAGGCAGAAGATACATAGCATCTCCTTACAATGACCTTATAAACAAATGTTCAGTAACACATAATGAGAAAGTAATGAGATGGGACTGAACAGAGAAGAAAGGAAAGGTGAAATATTATTAAGATTATGTATGACTACCCAATAAAAGCTCTACATGGGCTGAAAAGAGTATTTTCAGGGGAGGAGTTAAATGCATATATTTCTGCATTCTATTTAGTGTAAACAACCATCTGGCATTTTGTTGAATTTTAGTCATTCTTGTTATTTATAAGCTGCAGCTGAAATGATGCCTAAAACATTGTTGGTGTGTTTGTGGGTTTTTCTTCTCTTAGTCCTTCCATATTCTAAATGATGCAATTAGTTTTTTACAGTTGGGGTTTCACTTTATATTTTATTCATAGTAAGTGTATATCCATAAATACACATGCATGCACACACAGACGGAGAAAATCCTTTTACCAAGACATTAATGACTTCTGTTTACAAAAGATAATTTTGCTAGACCCTTGGTACCTTCTCAAATCTTAGCAGGTGGACCCTAATAGCTGAATGTAAAACTTGTTGTTGTATAAAATTTCTATTACCATCAGTGTACAAAAAGGTTTTAGAGAAACAAAACTGGTTAGGATGATAAGTGTATGGTTAGCTGTAATACGATTCCATTAAATCTTACTGCATTGTTTCTATATTGATGCCATTCCATTAACTTACACTGCATGTGCACCCCTTGTGGAAGGAATGATAACAGTATACATAATCTTGGGAGGAGAAGCATGTGCTTTTTTGGTGACAAACCACTAAAAGAAACAAGTCTGGGCTTTATTGCCAGAAATGGGAGAAAAAGGATTTGTTGTACTATGCTCCCCCACCCCCTCAACAACTAATGAGGAAGCTTAAAAAGGCAGAAAATCTCTCTCGTTAATTGCAATGTTGGTAATAAGAAGTGCATCACAATAAGGATCCTTTCTCCTCCTACCAATCTAATTATGAAAAGTTCAAGAAATCATCTGAATGTGCAAAATTCACAACAGAAATTAGAGAAGCAACTATAGAATTGCAGTAACATATTCCTCCTGGCTAGGACAGTCATGTTTTGCTCCCATGAAATGGAGCCTCAAGTGCCAGAGCTGTTGACATCACATAAAATGCACTTTTTTTCCCTGCGTTAATATGTAGGTTAACCACCCCAAATTCTGCCAAACGTGTTAATTATGCTTGCATTTTTAGTTATGGAATTATTATAATTTATATCAATTTTATACCCCCAGTCAGTGCAGGTGAAACTTTGAAGGTCCAATTTTACACTTGGATATCTCCTAGCTTAATTATTGTACTGGGTAAAGCAAATATAAAACAAATTCATTTAGCAATATGAGTGCCACAATTAACCTGGAGACAGATTCTCAACACAGTTTCATCACTAAAAGTGGTAAATGAGGACTAAAGATGGCCTAACAGTGGCTAACTTACTGCCAGTTCTGGGAAGCTTGGAATACTAACAGCAAAATTCTTTGGCTGAGCGAGGATGAAGAAAAAGTAAAACATTTTTCTGCCAAAAATAAATATAAAAGAAAAAAATAAAGACTTTTCCAAGAAGGCCAAGTGACATTCTGACCCAAAATAAGAGATTTCGTTTTATGTTCAGAACATTTTCATTTGTTAATTTAAAAATAATTATATGCAGGAAAATTTAGTAAGTCACTATTTTAGTTCATTTTAATGTTTTAAAAATTCAAACTTTTCATTCATTTTGAAATAGAAAAGTTCTACATGTTTCAGAAATAAAAAGATTGTTTTTCAGATGACCCTACCTAATAGATTTGAAAATCACTATTCAGTCACACCACACTAACCTGTATTTTGGTTAGTTAACTATTTAACTCAAAACTTCACCAGCTATACCTTGCATCTAGCAAACCAATCCAACAAAGGTAAGAACCAAAAAGGCACTTTTCACAAGACAGTAGCCCTAATACAAATCTTCATTGAAGTATGTAACTTAGTGAAAAACATACTCAGAGGGTGATCTTGTTGAGACGCACACTTGAGAAATAGTGGAACGTATACATAGACAGACTCCTCTGAAGTAACCAGACGTAATGTTAAATCTAACACTCAGAGGTACTTTTCCTCAGCAAAGACAAATACAGATGTTGACACTGTATTTCAGTTTCATGTTTAGGGGGATCTTGTTTATTTTTCCTGGGAGAAGGGGATACCAAGCCAAGTAAGTATTAAAAATTGTAAGTGCATGTCCCACTAGATTCTCAAATTCAAGAATAGAACAGGTCTTGTGATTTTTCAGAACCAGCTCCCCTGAAATAATCTTTGTTGTCTACTCGGAGAGTTTTCTCAGGCAAAATTGGAGAACTTTGAGTACTGTGTTCAGTTTTGGGCCCCTCACTATAGGAGAGAAACTGAGGCGCTGGAGCGTGTCCAGAGAAGGGCAACGAAGCTGGTGAGGGGCCTGGAGCACAAGTCTTCTGAGGAGCAGCTGAGGGAACTGGGGTTGTTTAGCCTGGAGAAAAGGAGGCTGAGGGGAGACCTTATCGCTCTCCATGACTACCTGAACGGAGGTTGTAATGAGGTGGGTGCTGGTCTCTTCTATCAAGTAACTAGTGATAGGACAAGAGGAAATGGCCTCAGGCTGCAGCAGGGGAGGTTTAGATTGGCTATTAGGAAAAATGTCTTTACAGAAAGGGTTGTCAGGCATTGGAACAGGCTGCCCAGGGAAGTGGTGGAGTCACCATCCCAGGAGGTATTAAAAAACCACATAGACAAGGCACTTCAGGACATGGTTTAGTGGGCGTAGTGATGGGTTAACGGTTGGACTCGATGATCTTAAAGGTCTTTTCCAACTGAAATGATTCTATGATTCTATAAATTTTACATGTTCATCTGAGATTTCCAGATGACTGTAGGCCTGGGAACTCTGGACAAACCCTTCATGTGCAAATCAACCCACCAACTCACTGCATATTTTCCACTGTACCTTTCATTTTTCCTTTTATAACCTCTTCCAGCGGATGTTAAGGTTTGCAAAACTTTAATCTTTGTTTGAAAGCAGTATTTGTTGCACACTTTAATCACTTCATAAATAAAGCTGCCTGAAAGTAGGACCTCTCGCTTTCTGCATTTGAGGAATAAGCATAACATTAGAGGGAGCAGAAAATATCCCCAAATGCAAACTGCTGTTTTCTGTTTCATCTCTTCTCCCACCTTTCTTTTGTAGAAGCAAATGCACTTAGCATCAAGCTAGTGCTGCAGCAATATGAGCGAAAAGCCTCTGTGTTTTCACAGTAAAGTGGAAAAAAAAAACCTATCTCAGTTTACAAATAATACTGCAGGGGTCATTAAAGTTTGACAATAAAACAAAGTCACATACAAAAACCTAAGAAAATCTAGACTTCACACTTTCAGCTCTTCTGGAAAGTGAGAGTGGGTCTTCTGTGACTTCATTAGGATGCCAGCTACCAAACCATGAGAAACACTACAGTAGTTTCTACTCTAGTTCATTCAAACATAAATTTAGCTCCACATTTTAAATCAACCAGGCCAAGGAAAAAATTCTTAAAATATTCACTCTCAGTGTAGAGAGGGAGCCTAGCTTTGAGATATCCCAGGCTTGAAAAGGAAAAGGAAAATAATCACTCACTACAGTGCTAAGATTAAGCTCTTCAGAGATAGACTTATTTAGCTTACATGCAGTGCCACGTTGGTGTGTCTCTATTGCTTCAGGAACCCAAATTAATACCTCTGCATGATGTTGTATCATCCAAGATATATCAGCTTATTTGGAAATACCTCAGGGGTCTCTGATCTGCTTTGCTGCTATGCTTTGCATCATACAAATGTACCTCAGGAGCTGGTCGACAGAAGAATATTGTGCTGAAAAATTCAGATCTGACAGAGTCAAAAGCTAAGAAATTCATTTATCTCGTGGGGTCTCAGGGATGCTTGCCCACATCCCCATGTCCCCAGGCTGCCCATTTTCCTGTATGAATTGTGAGGTTCTCTGTACTTTTAGTCACTTTCCCAGTGACTTGTAGGTGGCCTTAGCCACTGCTTATTCCTGAAGGATACCTCGGTTGCAGGCTTGGGAGGTACAAGGCTTCTTTAACTCTTTCGAAACCAAGACTGACTCTGCATGAGCTGATTACCTCTGCAGATGGATAACTCTCCCTGCCACCTGCGCTGCCATGCTTCCCTGATTATTGACCTTCATAGCTGACTGTTCCTGAGCCTGCTGCAAAATTAGGGGTCTAGGCAGGATAGAGCATAACTTCCCAAATGTATTTTTAAAAGATTTTGCTCCTGCACATCACAGTTTTCAAATTTGTACTTTGTCCCTGATGTAGGTACCTTTTTGGTTTTGGGGTTTTCTGTTTTGTTTCATTTTGTTTTTTCACAAGTTTCGCATTTTCATTTAAAGGAGCCAGTATAATCCCTCTTCTTTCTTCTCAATTTTCTGCACCACTTTCCCCTTGTTTCATGTCAGCAGCTCAGACTTGTTTTGAGCCAAAGTATCCTCCTGGGCTGAATCAGAGATAATAAATCAGTACTTTTCTTCTGGACTTATGCTTCCCTACAGTGAGGGCAAAAGTGGCATAACATGTTCAAGACAAGTATGTTTCTCTCTCAGCACTGTGTTTTTCTCTCAGTACTGATTACAGAAGTGTAAAGAACAATTACAAGTCAGGCCACATTCTTCCCTAACTATAAAACTGTTGGATGGCTTTCAGCATATTTTAATTAATCAGCTTCATGAAGGAACACAGAGTATGTAAATGTGCTCATTTTTATTAGAAGTACTGGTCTATATTGGGATTGTACCTTGCATTAATTCTGCATCTTTGCAAGTATCTACTTACTGCTAAAGATGAGGAAACTTTACATCCATCATCAAAACTTCCAAAAATGTGCTAATCATAGCTATAAAACAGAGAAAGGTGGAATGGAAAGGATTTACACAGTATTTCTGAAGTGATCAAACCACCTTGTGAGACAAGCTTATTGAAATGCTTCAACAGATTGCACAAAAATGATTTTGCTTTGTTTTATTGCAGAATAGCTGTTTAGGTCTACTTGTCATAAATATTTACTCCCCTAAGACCTGTGGACTTGGACACATGAGCTTACCATATACTTCTGAAGATGAGTTTTATGTCTCTCTCATAGACTGCTTTATATAGTCCTGAGGTAGTATTAGTTATCTAGCATGATACTAGCAAGATTAGATGGAAGTGGAAGTAGAAGGACACCTCAAAAGTGGTAAAAGCAAAAAAAATTCCCTAGGATACTAATCCCAGATCCAGCAGAGAGCCTGGCTCAGGAAAACTGATGTCACTGGCAATTTGCTTATGTTCAACCCCCTGAGAAAGAAGCTTGAAAAGAGGCAATGGAAAAAAAAAAAGAAGAAGAAGAAGAAGGACTCCCCATTTCAGAAACATTCTGAAATTGGATCCTGGCTTACAAACAATAACAGGCCCTATTTTCCACTTGGCTAGAAGCAGTGGCTCTAAAAATGCTATGTGATCAGACCAAGAATGGAATTTTTATATGAAAAGATTGACTGGTAAGAAATACATTTCATTGGTTTTTTAGGAAATCAGGGGAGCTTTCAACAAAAAGATTCCATTGTTCAAAAAGGTACATGCAACAATTTCACTAGTCTGTTGTATTTGAGAAGATTGAAATATGGTCATGTTTACAAAGACCAAAGATTTTCTTACAATTTTGACATATAATATCGATAGGATTTTTTACGTTTGCTGATGTAAACAATACAGAAACATTCACATTAAAACATGAATCATTGAATCCTATGACAGAAACAATTTTTAGCTGGAGACTCTTTCCTCATGCTTATACCTACCACATCCTTTTAACAAGTGTCACTGTTTAAGAAAGTAATTTAAATTTCTGTATTCAATTGTTTTATCTCTGTGGCTCTGTGGAAATGTTGCTATAACACTGGAAACCATGACAACTGATTCTGGTTTCTGATTTCATTACAAGGTTATGCCTTACCTAAGTTCATGAACCTTTCGTACAAGATAGAGTTAATCAATAATTTCACAACTAAATCTTTCAAAAATACGTAGTTTGATAGAACAATACTCCTTCATTTGATCGCTCGTTTTAAAGAAGTCACCATTACATATTACTCAAATCATAATGCTGTGCTTTTTTAATTGTTGCCCAATAGTCCCACTATTTTTTGACAAAAAGCCAAGCAGGAAAACCTCCAGATACAAAATACCCTCAAGAAATAATTTGTGTGGACTTCTGGCCTTAATACACACCAATATCTAAACATGGGCCAAGTTTGTCACATAAACATGTTGCTTTGAGGAGTCACACTTTGTTAATTCACTGGTTTTAATATGCATTTCCAACTTCCTCTAAGTCACCAGTACTTGGAAGTGGAGAGGTCTGAAGTTCCTGCCATTCTTTAACATGGATATATTTTACTTGTTGCTACGTTCATAAAATGTCAGTATTACCACATACTAGGGAAGTGCCCTAAACATCAAGCTGTTACCTGGACCAGTATCACCTTTCCTTTTCTTAGTGCTTTTGAGAATAGAATGCCTTAACAATTCACAGTTTAGGACTGTTAATCCTGACAATTTGAAAGTTCCCTACAGCTAAGAACACATCCAAAACACAGGCACTATTTAAAGTACCGTATAAGCAATTCTCCTCTCATTATGTTGGTATTTGTGATTACAGTCTTTCACTTCTGAATTTCATCTTTTTTGGTCTGAATGGGAAGAAGGCTAAAAAAGTGACCTGGAACAGGTGATTTCCACAAGTCCCGAGTCTGAGGCACTGTCCTGGTTTCAGCTGGGATAGAGCTAATTGTCTTCCTAGTAGCTGGTATAGTGCTAGGTTTTTGAGTTAGGTATGAGAAGAATGCTGATAAAACACTGATGTTTTCAGTTGTTGCTAAGTAATGTTCAGTCTAAAGTCAAGGATTTTTCAGTTTCTCATGCCCAGCCAGCAAGAAGGCTGGAGGGGCACAAGAAGTTGGGAGGGGACACAGCCAGGGCAGCTGACCCAAACTGGCCAATGGGGTATTCCATACCATGTGACATCACATCTAGTATATAAACTGGGGGGAGGGGGGGAACCACTGCTCTGGGACTAACTGGGCATTGGTTGGCAGGTGGTGAGCAATTGCATTGTGCATCACTTGTATATTCCCATCCTTTTATTATTATCACTGTTGTCATTTTATCAGTGTTGTCATTATCATTATTAGTTTCTTCTTTTCTGTCCTATTAAACCGTTCTTATCTCAACCCACAAGTTTTACTTCTTTTCCTGATTTTCTCCCCCATCCCACTGGGTGGGGGGGGAAGTGAGTGAGCGGCTGCGTGGTGCTTAGTTGCTGGCTAGGGTTAAACCATGACAGGCGCAGGCTGAACCACTCTCAGAATAGACAGTTTCTCCTAATTTACTGCTAAATGCTGACTGACATAATTTACTCTACCAATGATTTTGTTAATGCTTTAGCAGCAAAACAGAAATTAAAGAATTGTTGTTAAACTGAGAAGAACCAAATCCCAGCAGGATAAGCTTTAAAATTACTTTGCATTCTGACAATGTTATCTCTTGGAATCCTTTACAACTGATGGCTACTGGAAGCAAAATTTAAGAGTAGATGACCAATATAGCACTTCTTTATTTTTGGCTGGGAAGAAGCTGCAGTTACCAAGAAGTTTCTGATGTTCCCAGACTGTCTAAGCCAAAGTTTTTCAGACAGAATCACAAAGTGTTATTATTAACCTTCATTTTCAGAAGGGAATGTTTCTTCTGAAAATAATATTGAAGATTCCAAGATTGATGCATACATAAATACCTGCATTCTGACATGTAATTTGAGAAAAGACCAAAAAGGTTTAGTCAGAACAGAACCATTCTTTTTACCACAGTGCAGAATTTAAAATAGCTTCATCTCTGTTGCACAATAACTGATATATTTTACCAACTCTCATCTCTATGTTTCTTCCTTTCCTATTTTTCTTTCAACTTTGTTCTTACTCTCATTTCTACTATTCACAAACTTTATTTTCATCACTGGAGATTGCTACTTCTCTGTTTTCAAATCCCCTTCCAACTCACTTTCAGCTAATAGCAGTTTTGCAGCTGTCATTTGCTTCATCAGGAGAAAGCAGGTGAACCTGAAGTTCACCTACATTCTAGTGCTTGGGAGTTACAGAGTTTATATCTCTGCCAAATACTGGCTGAGTGAACTTGGGAAGTAGATTAAGATCAACTCACTGAAAATAGTCCATTAATTTGACTCACCAATTTGAGACATGTCACATTTAATTTTAAGATTTTAACAATGTAACGATATCTCCAATTAACTCAGCAGGGAATGCGTGTGTTCAGTAACTCCATCAGTTATTATTATAATACACTTCTATTGTTTGTTTCTTGAGATAATGAGCAGCTGCTGCCTGTGAATCGATATAGGCTCTATGCACAAATCAGAAACCAACATATGTCATTGTCAAGCTATTATATGCAATCCAGCACAACCTAGTGCAAAGGTACCTTGTAAGTATTCCTGAGGAGTCTCAATTCCTGAAAGAAGTACAGACAACTGCCAGCTTCTGAAGGGTACCAGTAAATTACCTCAGCAAATAGAAAGGAAAGTGAAAGGACCTTGATTATATATAAAACATATATTTTGTAGTATCATAGACTTGGTTCATGTATCTGTGTCTTGTGGCAAGATAGGGAAAGAAAAGAAGTTTCTTGTCTGTATTTCACTTACTCTTGCTTAGGATAAAACCATAAACCTCAACCTTTGCCAATGACTTCCAAAGAAGATTGGGCTTGTTTGCTGTCTGTGATCTTGGTACGGCAGCAAAGCTCTCCTACAGGTCTCTACCACCTCATGCCCTAAAAAGGCAAATGTTATAGTGAAATTAATTAGTACCTTCAGAGAAATACAAATAGTAGGGTGAAATCCTGGATCTACTGTAACCAAAGTTTTGCTGCTGACTTTAATAGGATCAGGGCTTCTCCCATGTTCTGTATAACCTTTATCTTTACAGGTTAGGGATTCGGCCTGTCTGCTGGAACCCAAAAGTACAAACAAGAAGTGAGAATGAGTATGATACTGCCCCTCAGATATGTTTGGGCAGGAAGGTAAGGACGGCGTTGCTCATCTTGAAAGGCTCTTAGAAATAACTGTCAGGTGTACACCTGTTTCTCTTATGTTACTTCATGCACTCCATAATGGATTGATGTGTTTAAAAGCACATATTAGCCTCGCATTTAAAAATAAGCCCATGTTTTTTATTATTTGTCTAGACAGTGGTTCCAAAAAGCCCATTCTATTTTCAGTCATCCTGAAATTCAGAGGTGCATTTATTATAAAATATTAATGGCAATGACTTCAACCCTGCTCTAGAGTATCAGTAAGGACATCTTCTAATTACCAGGCCTGTTTGGGGTTCATCTATTGCCCAACATTTTACCTCAAACTTCTTCCCTCTCTAGCTTTACCTCATTGATCCTTGTCTTGCCATATTCTAAGGCTTTATAATTCTATCCCCTATTTTTATGGTTACCTTGAAGGTGTTTATAGACTGTAGAAGGTATTTATAGACTTTGATCATGTCCCCCCTGAGGCTGCTCTTCTCCTGGTCGTATACTAGTTTAGCTCCCTGCGTGTTGGCTCATATATCTCATTTTCTTAGTTGTGCATCATTTTTGTTGCCCTTCTTTGTAATTTCTCCTGATTGTTCTATGCGCTTCTGCACTGTAAGAACCAGCATAATACAGAACATGTAATACAGGAGAATTCCAGGTGTTTCTTCCTCCAGTGCTATGTAAAGCAAAACAATTACTGCATAAACCCTAAACATTGTTTTCTCTAGCACACTATTGGTTGAGAGTTTGATTTTGCAAAGCATAGTTTTAAACAGGCACAGCTCAGCTCTGGAATCTGTTTTAGTCAAATCACAATAGCATTTTGTGGGGCTGAAACCTCTGCTTTTTCCTGTATTTTCGGTGGCCAAGTAGTTTTATTTCTATAACTTGCACTCACAGAATTCAGAGTAGTTGTCATCCGGGTTTTCACAATGCTGTATTTCAAAAGCAAGGAGGAATACAAAGAAAGAATTTCAATTTGAACCCACACCTTTTAAATACATGCATAGAGTACTGGCTTTTATGTTCACTAGCCCGCTGCCCTATATTATCAATACTAATGGCAGCTTTGCTTTTAATTTCAACAGAAATAAAGTCAGGTTCTGGGACTGGGTGATATCCCCTGGCTAAAACAGGTCTCCTGTGTTCTAATGACAACTGAAGTAGCTCTTCTTTTACTGTCCTTATTTCTGTTAGATCTTTGCCTGCCATATCAGTATGCTTTTCAACAACACATGGCTACTGTCATTTCCTTTTTATAAAGGGGCTAACTATGAATGCTTCCTTCACTACTTTCTTACATAGAATGTGCTTATATAGACTGCTTTTATCCCCAGTTAACCTTTCATACTGTTTCCCACCTCCATTTAGGATTACAGGCTGAAAATCTCACACCTCCAGCACAGAATTTTATCCCTAGAATAGTCCTGCTAGTTTCATGAAGTAAAGTGCCATTCAGCTAGAGTGAAAAAAGCTGAATTAATATAATATTGCATATTATTTTCAATATTCTGGTCAGTTACAGTTAACAAATCTTTATCTACATTTCAAATACATTTTATTTTTGCTGCAGGTACTAAAAGCTTTTTTTTATTTTTTCAGGGACAAAGTAATACCGATGCTCAGGCAACTTAGGCGTACAAAATGATTACATGGTGAAGAATGCCATTTAGATTTCAGTGCTTTGTGTAAATAATCCAATTATGCAATTAGACAAAGCCTAGTTAACTAGTTAACATGCAATCAAATGGTGCACTTATTAGGTAGAATTTTAGTATGTCATCTCTCTCACGAGCATAATTAGGTTGCAAAATGAATCTGTATGTAAATAAGTGGAGTTCTTGTATTTGAGGATAAACAAAAAAACAGAGATGAGCCATCATAACTTTAATCATCAAAATTAATCATTTATAGAGGGTAGGTTCATAAAGAGGTTTGAAAAGAGTCCATTTCCAGGCCAGAACATAATGAGATATTCAGTTTTTCTCTACCCTGCCTCCTTATGTGCCATGTTTAGAATGACATATTGAAGATACTTATTTGGTATAATTTACAAGTCATCCCCATGTTTTTCTACCACTATATGGTTACACTAGTAAATCCTGATGCTCACTGAAGAACCTAACTCCAATACATTTATTTGGCACGTTTTAATGCAGAAATTGTTTTATTTTCTTTGGGACTCGCAGGGACCAGTCATAAACTTAAAGTGAAGAAACTGAGGGAAGGAGTCTCCCCAAGTGGTTTCAGCTTGCACCACAGAAGACACAAGCCAGTTAAATCAGCTGTTGAACCCTTTAGATATTTTCTGGTTTGCAATCTACAGTCAGGAGACATGTCACAAGGATTCAAAACCCTGCAAGGCTAGTGGTTCTAGTTTTGTTTTGTTTGGGGTTTTTTGGGGGGGGGTTGTTTGGTTTTTTGGGGTTTGTTTTTTTTTTTTTCATTTTTATGGCTGCCTTTTGTCTTTTGATTATAAAGGAAAATTAAACTGAATAGTGCACTGGCCATAATTACAGTAGTAATCCACTTCATATCAGTGTCTTGCTGGTTTATCCCTCGCTAACAATGGAAAACACCTACAACACCCACTCAGGCAACTTCTGGAAACATTTCAAGCGCTTGTCTAGAGCTGCATAGGAGCTTTTATGAGATTAAGCCTCCCACTGCTCTTTTGTATTCTACCTCTTCCACATAAGTACGTAAGTTCACTCCTGCCTATGTTTTTAATCAAATTTATGACCTTTAATTTCAGGTGGTTGATTTTTGTAAATCTTCTCATTTTTTTGTGGTAATAACAAAGCATTTAAAATAAATACTAGCTAGGAAAGCAAGCCTACTTTAGGTCATCCATATTATCTTCTGCTCAGCAGTGGGTCAGCAAGGTTTGTTTCAGAACTGGCAAGGCCTAAAAATCAAAAATCACTCCAAAATAAAAATACCAAACGTGACTTGGAAGAGATGGCCCAGGGAGCCTGTGTAGACCTCAGCCCTGGGGCTCGTTTTGAACATTTTTGAGAAACGTTATTCGGGAACTAAATGCGTGAGCTAGTCCAGTGTCAGGCCAGGGATGTGACCTCTGCCTGCCCACCGCTTAACGTTGTGGGAAAAGCTGTGCCTGGGACAGCTCCAGGTTCTTGCTCGAAACGGAACACGCACACCTACCACAGCGTTTGCCTCTCTCAACACCGCTGACCAGCCCAGCTGAAGGGAAGGCCTAACGGACTGCGTGTAACTGGGACGGTGGGCCGGCGGGGAGCTGCAAGGCGCCCGTGCGGCAGGCGGCCCTGAGCCACCGCGGGCCGGTCGCGGCCGGTTCCAACCGGCTCCAGCCGGATCCCTACCCGCTGGAAACGGCCCGTCGCGCGCCAAAGGGCCAGCGAATCAGGTCAGAGCGCGTGCCGCTGTGCGGGAGCGCCGGGGTTGCGCTCCGGCAGCCGAGGGGCTCCGTGAGGGGCTGCGGCCCGCGGGCGGCCGCGGCCGGGGCAGGGTCACCTCTGAAGGGGCTGCGGGCCGCCCCGGAGCAGGGGAGCAGCGCGGAGCCGCAGGGGAAAAGCGTTTCGGCTCCGTTAACTCGCCGAAGGGGCGGGGAGGGCCTGAGAGTAAGGTGCGGCTNGGAGGAGGGGTGGATCGAAGGAGAGCCTGGGCGGGGGCGCTTTCCGAAGCGTGTGCTCAGTTTGTGGGGTTTTTCCTCTGAATACTCGCATCGATGATTAAAAGTCCATTTAGACACCAGAAGGAGCCTTGACTCGGAGCTTGTGGCGGCGCTGGGCTTGCGGAGAGGCGGGAAGCGGGGCCCGAGGGGACCCGGGGGGGGTCCCGGCTGGGGGGGGGGTGGG